>SKCR01025065.1:0-18351 GCA_019454045.1 Zanthoxylum bungeanum | reverse complement strand
TATACTACGCTCTGATACCACAATTATTCGATTGAATTAACGTCGCGACGTAAGCTCGGTATTTCGAAAATATCGAACCCGAACGCGTGAGTGCACGTGGGCCCACTTTCATTTGGAAACGTGTGGGGCCCACATGACACATGTCATTTTATGCATTATTTTATTCTAATGCATTGCATGAAGATTGTGTACAATACACTCAATGGTCTTGCATGGAGTTTGAGTGTTTGACACTCTAACCATTGCATGATTTGTGTCATAAATTTATATCAATTTAATAAATTTTTATGGCCATAAATATAAATTGATTTTTGGAAAATCATTTTAACTTAACACAACTTCAATCTCTCTCAAACTCTCTCCTCTCCTCACGCCTAAAGCATGAAATGCTTACTGGTTTTGAACCAGAAAAACGTGAACAAAGGGAAGCCAAGAGTGATTTTTCATGGTGAGAAATCAAGGTGCTAGCACACTTACAAGTCTTGCGAAGGTGGTAGGGAAGGTCGAACATAGCCGGGATCCATCCGACGATCTAGGAACTCATTTTCGCAGCTCAAACACTGAAGACAGAAGCAGTGGACTGCTGCAGTTCATGCTCTATGGCGTGCGTTTTTGGCTTCAATGGTCTTCAAATTGACTCAACCAACCAATGTAAGTATTCGCTATCTTCTTTGGTGTCTTCATGCACGATTTTCATGTCTGTTTTGATCTTGGGACCTTAGAAAAAACTCAACAATGGCATCAAAGAGCTAATGTTGCAAGCATGAAATTTTAGGGATTTTAAAATTTGGGTAAATGTGATTTGAGCATGAGTTGAATAAATTGTTTGTTTGAGTATGTTTATAACATGTTTAATTTCATTTTTGGTTGGACTGATTTGATGAAAAAATGATTTGGAATATTTTCCCCAAATATTTGTCCTTGGCCGAATGGTTTGATGATTTTGGGATCTTGGATTTTTGAATTTTACATCTATTTGATGATTAGAATCGATTAGGTTGATGTTAATTTGAATCGGATTGGATTGGATTTCGTATTGGACAAAAACCCAAAAATCTTTGAGTTGGCCGAATGTGACTAATGCCCTAATGTCTTGGGTAAATTTTGATTTTGATAATTGGATGTATTGGAAATCATTCGGGATATGTATTTAATGTCGATTGCGGATTAATTGGATTGAAAACCGAATTGGACATGAAATCACTCCCTTGGCCGAGACCTTTAAGCATGTAGATGGGTTGATTTTTCAATTTGTGTGTTGGACATATGATAATGAATCAAGCATGATTAATTGACTAATATGGTGTTTTAGAAATGTTGATTTAGTGATTGTATCATGTAATACACTTTGTAATTAAATTGGAAAATTGGATTTTTGATTTTAATTATTTGGGCCTAATTTTGGAAATTGGATTTAAATGTTGTATTTGGCCTATTGGGCTTGATTTATCCAGTTGGGTTTAGGCCAAGTGGATTGGATCCAATTGGGCCCAAAACCTTAACCATAAGCCCAAATGTGACTAATGAACCTTTATAGTTCAATTGGGCCTAATGGGCCAAGATTGATTTATGGGCTTATGGGGTAAATCCCGGATTGGACTTTGGTTATCGGTTTGACCCGAGTTGACCAAAATTCCACGCCTTATGAAATAAATTAAAAGCCCATTGGACTTTAATGAATTGACGTTTGACGTTAATCGGTCTTTTGAGACGCGTTACGATTAAATTTGGAATTTAAATCGTAAAAGGTTTATTAAATAAAAGTGTAATATTTAATGGAATTGAATAGTGAATTAGTATTAAATACATGTTAAATTAGATTAACTGATGTAGTTTAATTTAATTCATGAATTCGTACTTTAAGTACTTATTCGCAAAACGAGTTTGACTCGAACAAAATCAAATCGTTTGTTTGAACATTGGATGATCACTTAATTATCAGATTAATTAATTTGATTAGATTGATTGATCGCATGCTTATGTGTGTGATGACGTGGTTGTGTTGAATGAATAATGTATATCGGATGATATTAGTCGGGTGGGCAATTTAGAAATTGTTGTAATAAATTCGATTATTAAATTGGACCTGCGTGTCCAGCCTTATCACCTCTATTCTCTTGTATTCTCTTCTCACCTATTCCCCTCTATGTATATGAGGTTTCTTTAGAAAGAAGTGTAGTGTAACGGGTAGAAAGTAATACTAGTGCTAGCTTGAGTGAGAAAGGGAGAGATTTGATCTAGCTCAATGTGTTAAGTATCCATCCGCATCTCATTATTATTTATTTCATACTCACTTTATTATGTATTTAGAATGCATGTTTAAGGGTGTATGATGATGAGACCTTAACAAAGATAATTAAATTGGTAGACCAATTTGCACGCGAAAAACCCCGTTTAAATATCAAGCGTTTATTTTCCTTCCATTGAGTGATTCTTACTCAAGATCCGAGATTGGCAGGGGTTGTTGGCCAAGTCAAGCCCTTGGTCCGTCGAAAGATGTGTTTTAATCACGAGGCTTTGTTCCATATCGGTTGTCTTGTCCAAGTTGTGGTTTGTTGGCCAAAGTCAAGACCACTTCTTGTCCAACGACATGTATACGAAGAGCTTCCATGGTCAAGGGTCCGCGCTTGACTGGGATCATTAGGTTTGTTGTGCCAAAGGCAAGGCTAGTTGATTCAGAGGAAAAAGGTTAGGGTATACATTCGATGTATAGGCATATATATAAAATATATGTTTGGGACTTGGATGTCCACCTACTGGATCTAGGAGTTGGATTAGATCCAATTGATCTTCGAGATCTACCTAGTTTAATTATCATACAATTTGTTGGCCAAAGTAAGATTGTGTGATAATTAACGGGATCCTAGCCCACTAGGAAACACGGTTTCCCGAGTACTCGACAGAGGGTTGGAGGCTCGACGAAAAATAGTGGGAGGCAAGTATTGAATTTGCAACATTCGTTTCGAATACTCGCTAAACGCGCTCATCTATATTTTACTCGTCCATATTAATCAAAAGTATTAGTTGGACTAATATTTTATGTTGTTTTTAAAAAAAGATATATATATTGGACTATATACAAACTCATTCAATATATAGTTGATTTTATAATTGGATTATAGTAATCAATATGATGAATTAAAATGATAGTTGATTTATAATTAGATTATAGTAATCAATATTAAATTATAGTTGATTAAATAATTGGATTATTGTAATCATTATAATAAATAGTACATTATTAAATTGACTAAATAGTTGGACTATTGAAATCAAGAAAGAATTGAAAGTTGAATATTTAAAATATATAATATTGGATTAATGCTTTACATGATTTTAATTTTCATATTGGGAATAAATAATAGGTTAATTTATTTGATAAAATAACTTATTTATGACTAAGCCCTAATTAAGCAAATAGTAGAGCATAAAATCTTTGGGAAGATTTATGTGATATGACTTTAGTGCTTAATTAATATACTTACAATAAATCTATCTTTAGATTTAAAGTATTAAATCGCAATTAATAATTCTTAGAGAATTGATTTGACTATTCTAGTGGAGAGAAGTCAAAGTTTGCAATTGGGCATGTAGCACAGGTGCCACATCATTTCGATATTCTAAAACCCAAGGCTTGGCCAAAGGTTTGTTAAATATTGAAAAGGTAATTGACATATCCCAAAGTGACTACCATTTGATATGGAAGACACGAAGGAATTAAAGATAGGGAGAGGCTCTCTAACTTTAAAAATATTTGTCAAAGTTATGTTTACTATAGTATTAAAATTGGATTTTAAATACTTAGTGTGGTACATAATACATATATGTATTGACGTTCAGAAATCCGCTGTGAGCTGGATACTGGGTTTACGCGAGATTTCTCTGCGAATTGGAAACGGGACGAAAGTCGTTTGTTTCGACCGTAGATACCTAAGTTAGGAACTACCCTTAGGGTATGTACTTAAATTAGGAACTGTTATAATGTAACTAGTTTGACTAGAGACATATCTCTATATCAGTGTTTAATCCGTTGCGGATAAAACTTTATATTCTAGAACACTAAGTGTTTTATATATAAAGATGATACTGAGATAAAACACATTAGCGTGAATAACAGAATTTATATTTTGATATATAATGTAAATCTCAAACATATAAATGACAATAAATAGCTCAATATTGATTTGATCAATAAAGACTTATTTGTGGCATTGTTGTCTAGGACAACATTAAACAAGACTCGTATATCCACACTTTTGAAGAGTGGATTACTAAGGACTGATTGACTATTCAAATAAGGTTACGAATCTAGTTTTATTAGGTAAGTACCTAAAAAAAAAAAAAAAAAAAAAACTATTTACTTGGTAATAGTAAAAGGGCCACCGATCTGTTAGCCATATTCATGGTGAAGTTAGTGGGCCCATATCTAGCTGGCTAGATGTGGACATGATATTTCGTGACCTTAACGGATGTAACATCACGTTATGGTTATGTGTTTCTTTTGAAAGAACACAGATCGGAAACTTTGAAGTTTCGACACGAAATAAGGAAAAACAGATCGCTATAGTATTATTCCGCAATGGTAAGACCATAATGGAAATACTTAAGCAGTAGTTTCATACATACATAAAAGAGTACGGTATTCTTTCATATGAGGACTCCTCCGAGACACAGTCAGTAGACGGTGTGTCCGAATTAAACCGAATTTTGTTGGACATGATAAGGTTATCACGAGTTGCTCTGAGCTACTCTCTCCTTCAAACAGGATATGTATTAACAGTGCAAAATATTTAGAATAAGGTTCCATATAAATCTGTTTGACAGAGTATCATATAGGATATGAACAGGAAAGAAACGAGGTTTTCTCATTCCTGATAATTTGGGTATGCCAGGCATAAAGTTTGGATGATACCAAACTAAGAACCCAAATTGGATTAGTGCCAATATAGGTTTATCCTAAGGGAAACCATAAGATAGTACTTATAAATCCCAAATGAGAACAATGTGATTGTTTGCTCCCCATGCGGTTTTCCTGAAGGAATACCGATATGCAATGGTCAGTGGTGAGGAATAGTGATACTCGATGAAAATCGGGGAGTAATACTATTTTCATAGCACGAAGTCCTTAATGGAACACAAACAATTCATCTATGATGAAATCTGTACCATTAATCTTCAAATACACAAGAAATCGGGTAGATCGGATAGAGTCAGAAAACAACCTAGGGTATGGGTTTCTGATCTAACCTCATTAAGATGTCAATCTTATGAAGGTATATCCACCGACTATGTTTTAAGGAAGTGATACGAGGTATCGACTCCCTGTTATGGCAAAGTGCCATGAGTCCGAAATGGATTCCATGTATAACGACTATTTGGATACTAGTTGTTGTACCACAAAGCATTGTGCCTATTGGTACATTAACGTCTTCAAGGAAGACATACATGGATGGTAACATACCAACGTACAAAGCTAGGCTTTTGACGGAAAGGTATCGTTATCAACATTGTGTTAATAACGGTTCAATCTTTTACCTGTTGCCATGGTAAGTCCATTTTGAAGATGCTTGTTGATAACTGTATATTTCATTTATGAAATATGTCAGTTACAAATCAAAATCGCTTTCCTGAAAAGGAAACCTTTTGGAGGATGTTTACAACATCCTGTCGATTTTGAATAACCGACAAACAAGGTTTGCGGGTTATTCGATCCATGTTTGGATTGGTGCAAGCATAAGGTTCTTGGAACTGTCGTTTTGAAATAATCATAATGGTTTATGATTTAACTCAAAACGAAATAATTCTTGTGTATATAAGGAGGTTAGTGGGAGAGGGCACTGACGATGAAATTCCCATAAAACAATTGGTGAAAGCTTGGCTTTCATAGATATTCTTTCAATAGAAATTCTCCTAGAATTCTGGGGAGTAACAACCTTTATTCAGGGAATAAAGATCTACTGGGATAGATTTGGAGTTGTTAACACTCTCTGGGAAATTGTACATTTAAAAAGTACTTGTATTGGTGTCTCATACGCTTCGAGCATATGGAGTCACAATCAGGTCAATCCAAGTGATAGTCACTGGATTGAATTTAAGGACATCTGTTAGTATCTTTGAGAACTAAAGATGTTGTCTTAAACTATGGAGAAGGAGAACTTGAAGTGACTGGGATCACTACTGCAAGTTTCCGAACAATTAAATACTACGGTACTATAAAGTTTGAATAACGGGACAGTGAGCTGGAATATTCCGAGCAAGATAACTGTGCTGAATAAACAACAAATGCGGATCATTGCTGAAGCTGAGGCAGCAATAGAAGCCATTTGGGTCGATAATAAATCTAATTAGATTAGATATAGTTCTGTTAGCAGCTGAGTTAGGCGTCAGCACAAGGCTAAAGAATTAAAGGTCTCATGGCGATCCAGATATATACTTCTATATTCATCTGATTCGTTCGGATCATACATCGTGGCGATGTGATGATCGTATAAATCGCGCGAGACGATAATCATACAAATCCGCTGACGAAAACCTTTCCTCAGCAATTTGAGTGAACCGTACATAGTTCGGGTGTTAGACACTCGAGTGACTGGCTATGTGCCAAGTGGGAGATTGTTGGATAATATGACCCATAGCGTCACTATTTGCACAGATCATTGTGTTGTTGTAGCAAATTAACTATGTAACAAGGAAATTGCACTCTCATCATTTGTGATTAGATCACCATAGATATGTAAATGAAGAGAGGTCCCTATGATTAGTTCCTGGATTGAGATGATATGAGACAGTATCAGTCCACAAAGGATTAATCATTAAATATCCCTAGCCGTAGTATTATCGAGACTGGACATCGATAATGCGGAATAGGCTAGTATTGCACTTGTGTGCGTTGTGAGGGCACAACGACATAGTTCTCATATAGATAAGTATTGGATGCTTATGCAAGTGCGATAGGAAGGTCGTGTTTCACCGATGGTACGGGAAACAGCTTCGCTCTGGATAGACCCCTCGGAATCCATTGGTATTATGACTATGTGTCTATGGGAGGCGAAATCAAGGTAGGTGTGTATATCTTAACCTGAGACTTACATCGCTAATGCTTACGACAATCGATATACTTTAGTTGAGGTCGTCTAGGACTCTAACCGGTTTTGTGTACGCCAATGCCGGGTATATTGAGAATCGTAGTGTATTGGATGTGATGTCAAGACGGAAGTATCACTCCAGTCATAGTGGAGATGATGTCACGCAGGATACGGTATTAGTGCTCTTAGAGATGCGCATCCAATCGTGATATTATGACCAGGTCATGAATATCCGATTATAGAGACTAGTTACCAGACATCCGATATGTGTTTCGGACGGGGCAGACACTATCCAGCTCCAGCCCTAGCACGTGATTATCCGATACTGGGCCGATATGCATAATACATTAGTATACTACGATGATACAGAACTTAATATTCTTTAATGGATATGTCCGGAGAAAGGTAGACTTGGTGCTCTGCTAGGAGTCGACCTTGTCTTGTAAATCGGGTAGTAGAACGTAGTACTTGGTACGTACGTGATTCGGATACTCCGACGACCGTATTTACTGCCAACTTATCCGGAGATCTCATGGGTCGCTTCCCGATAATCCACCGATGACGCACAACTTGCACTCTTGAATAATCTGGGATTATATAGAAGAGAGAGAAAATCAATCTAGGATTAATTACGGAGATATTTTATCTAGGATAAAATATCGTCTAAAGAGAGATAACGATTAATTTGGAATTAATCGGTAAATTAATATATTCGATATATTATACGAAATTAGATTTCGACGCGGAATTAAAATTAGATTTTAATTCGGGCAAACGAGTTGATTTAGAATTAATTCGTTAGCGACGTAAATAATAATTTCGCTAGCCGCAATTATTCGATTGAATTAACGTCGCGACGTAAGCTCGGTATTTCGGAAATATCGAACCCGAACGCGTGAGTGCACGTGGGCCCACTTTCATTTGGAAACGTGTGGGGCCCACATGACACATGTCATTTTATGCATTATTTTATTCTAATGCATTGCATGAAGATTGTGTACAATACACTCAATGGTCTTGCATGGAGTTTGAGTGTTTGACACTCTAAACCATTGCATGATTTGTGTCATAAATTTATTATCAATTTAATAAATTTTTATGGCATAAATATAAATTGATTTTTGGAAAATCATTTTAACTTAACACAACTTCAATCTCTCTCAAACTCTCTCCTCTCCTCACGCCTAAAGCATGAAATGCTTACTGGTTTTGAACCAGAAAAACGTGAACAAAGGGAAGCCAAGAGTGATTTTTCATGGTGAGAAATCAAGTGCTAGCACACTTACAAGTCTTGCGAAGGTGGTAGGGAAGGTCGAACATGAGCCGGGATCCATCCGACGAATCTAGGAACTCATTTTCGCAGCTCAAACACTGAAGACAGAAGCAGTGGACTGCTGCAGTTCATGCTCTATGGCAGTGCGTTTTTGGCTTCAATGGTCTTCAAATTGACTCAACCAACCAATGTAAGTATTCCGCTATCTTCTTTGGTGTATTCATGCACGATTTTCATGTCTTGTTTGATCTTGGGACCTAGAAAAACTCAACACTAACCACCACTGAAAACCACCTCCGTAAACCCCCCACACAATCACCGAAACCAGCCCTATACAGCAGCCCTCCATCACTGAAAATTACAACAAAAACGCACTGCAGTGAACACAAAACAAACTGCACTGTTTTACACGCCCAACAGCAGCAGTAAAATCACCCTAAAACAGCCCCTAAAACACTAAAAAACTGCATAAAAAAACTGCAATTTTAATCCTTAAGATATCACAAAAAAATCTGCACTTAAAGCCTTTAAAAACATCAAAAACAGTAGCCTAAAACACCAAAACAGTGAGCTGAAACAGTGAGCAGAAATAGAGTGAAAACAGCAGCAAATCGGAGAGACCAAACAGCAAGCAAAACAGCAAAACAGTGAGTTAAGACGCTAGACCAGTGAACCAAGAAAGTTGAGGATCTTACCCTTCCGATCTCCGCGAAACGCAAGCCCGAAAGTCGGCAAAAAAGGTTAGACCTGAGGGTATTTTTTTACACTTGTTTTCAGTTTCGTTTTTACTATTCATGAGCGTTATTCGCATGATTATGATGTTTAAATGTATGTTGCGGCCCTTGAGTAGATAAATATGTATGTGTTTAAATATGATGTGTGTTGTGGGCATTGGATAAAATGAAAGGCGTGTCGCCTCTTGAGGTATATCGGATGGAAAACCCGGACGTAAATTTCATAGCCGATTCCGAGATGGACGGTAGTATGATCTGTACTCGGGCCACAACTCCACGTACCACTTGAGTAAACGGCATGTTCTTTGTTTAATTTGAGTTGTTTAATTATTCCGCCATTTAATTTTCTGCACGTTATTTAATATGTTATGATGAGAAAAGCATCATGCTTAGTAAGTGCGATGAAAGGTCCTCTAATTGAAGAGGTTAAAATCCTTTACCACGATGCTTCGCCGCGCCGAGTAGTATTTTTGTGTTTACTTTTGTTATTTATGCATAATATGTGTTTATTGCGCATGGGCTTAGTAAGTCGGATTAAAGGCCCTCCGTTTCACGGGGATAAGATCCTTACCACGATGCTTCGCCGCGCCGGATGACGTATATTCGATTGGACGTGAGATGTGTTCAATCGGATATACAAAGTCCGATATCTTGTCTTTGTTATTATGCCTTTATTTTATGCATATATATGTTCATTGCGCAGGGCTTAGTAAGTCGGAATTAAAGGCCCTCCGTTTCACGGGGATAAGATCCTTACCACGATGCTTCGCCGCGCCGAGTATTTTTGTGTTTACTTTTGTCTTTATTTTATGCATATTATGTGTTTATTGCGCATGGGCTTAGTAAGTCGGATTAAAGGCCCTCCGTTTCACGGGGATAAGATCCTTACCACGATGCTTCGCCGCGCCGGATGACGTATATTCGATTGGACGTGAGATGTGTTCAATCGGATATACAAAGTCTGATATCTTGTCTTTGTTATTATGCCTTTATTTTATGCATATTATGTGTTCATTGCGCATGGGCTTAGTAAGTCGGATTAAAGGCCCTCCGTTTCACGGGGATAAGATCCTTACCACGATGCTTCGCCGCGCTTCTTGTCATGTCACTGATTCTTTGTACATCATTGCCTTATTCATGCATGTATTATGAAATTCCATATAATTGCATCATCTACCTTAGTCTTGGCATAATGTATTACAATTTATGCATCCATGTTGTGACATTATTTCTTGTGGTATATCGGATGGAAACCCAGACGTAAATCCGTAGCCGATTCCGAATGGACGTTAGTGCGGTCTGTACTTGGAATACAATTCCACGTACCACTGGAAAAGTATTCACGGTGTTTGTGCTCATGTTAGTAGCATCCTTTAGCATCACATTATGGCATGTTCATCTTTAATGTAAAATTGCATCTTGGATTGGCATATTTAAATTCGTGTCTTTCTTCATCTTTTCAAGTATGTGTGTTTGTATTAATTTCATTTATCATGCGGTTATTTTGACCATATTTTATATGCTTCTTTGCATAATGCGCCTATTACATTATTTGTTGTCATTTTGATTTCCTTTATATTACATGCAAATGTTACCATGACTGTTGTGTTTATGTTTACATGAATGATTGAATTCTTATGAAGTTATGTGCTTGTTGTTGCAAAGGCCTACCTTTAAGCATGTGAATTTGGCAATAAGATTTGATTCCATGTATGTTAGATGTAAACTTTACTTTTAAGCATGTGAATTTAGGATTGTGGTGCACTTGGAAATATATGTCATAGGCTTGGTTGGATTATTGCATAAATCTTTACATTACAAGTGGCATAAGTAAGGGACCATTCCGAACCCAATGGTTTGAGGTCTTCCCTTGCGAGGGTGTGAGTGCGGCCTTAAATCTTTGTCCCGGTTCACACCGGGTGGCGACTCCCTTATTCTCCGGTTTAGTCCTCTGTTGGCTACTCCGTACTCCCGACTAGGCCGCGAGCCTGGAACAGCATGCGTCGTCAGTTTCCTGTGTTCCCACAGTCTGGCGACTCCACTGGGGATAGAGAATCGGCCCTGAAATAATGCCTTGTAATGTATAGATTTATGCTTTAATTAACCGTGTCTACAAATGTGTGAAATGTGGGTTTGTGATCATAGGCATTTTGAGGCTAGGTAATGGTTGGTGGCTTCCTTCACTCACTACCTTTCTAGAAGGAAAAGCTGTGAAGGCACCTAGATAGTCATCTACTCGTAGCCTATTGTGATGGACTAATTTGGAGGACTCGTTGTTTATTCCTGACACCAAGCGATAAGAGCCTAAGAGGCTTGGGTATTTAAGTGAGCCTCGCTCCACCTTCCCTCTGGGGAATCTACAACGGGAAATCCATTTGACAGTCAGTCACACACCATAGCTCATTGGCACGTACCTTAGTGTATAAAAAAGGGTGGGCTCACTTGGTTGCTCGAACCCTTGATTGGGGAGACCTAGTTGTGGGGCCATCCTTCGTAGATGAGAGCCTTTGTCCATACTCCACGAACCCATGCGTATTAGACCGGGTTTGTATAGCCTATAACAAATATTTCCTTGTGCTTTAGGACCATTATCATTGATGAATTGGACTCTTGTGTCAAAAAAATGCGAACTTGCTGGGCCATTTAAACTGGGGCAGGTTCGTATCTTATGACAATTAGCCCAAAGCTTCTGAAATGATGGTGGGCCACACGGTAGAAGTTATTATTTTATAATATCTTCCTTGTATGTTATGTTGGGAACATTGCTATTTGAATCCATCTGGGTCTTTTGTCATGAGATATAGGCTTGTTGGGCCATTTAAACTGGGACAAGAACATATCTTATGACGATTGGGCCAAAAGGCTTCTAAATAACAATGGGCCATTTTATGATTGTGTTCGGAATATTATCATTTGGATTTAGTTGGGCTCTTTGCCATAAGACATGAACTCGTTGGGCCATTTAAACTAGACGGGTTCACTCTTATGACAGTTGTCCCAAAAGCTTCTAAAATGATAATAGGCCGATTTGTTTAAGAATTTTATTTGATTTAGTATATGTTATATACTTCTTGTGCACATCATGCATACATATACCTTGTTAACACCATCTGTGTCTTAAAAAGACACCATAGATACCGTTTGGGTTAGGGAAGGAACCAGACTCACTAAAAGAACAGTTGAAAGCATGAGTGAATCCGGTAACGAGATGTCCCGTATGGATCAGTTAGAGAATGGTTTTGCAAAAATCACTAAACAGTTGCAAGCCTTGACCGCTACGATGGCAAATATGGCTGTACCCGTGCTGGGGGAAATCTGAAAATGTGAGCAGGAGGACTCCGATTGGGTTGGGGGATGACATCCCCGCTTTCGATGATGATATGGCTGATTATGCCGCAGGGAGGACAGTTAGGTCCCAGGTGGAGTTACAGAAGCTTCGAGACCAGGTAGAATCAGTACCCGCAAGATGAGGGTAAGGACGAAGACTTACTGGATTATGAAGCGATGACTTTTGAGGAACAGCTGCCTGCTCAGTTCAAGATGCCGGATATGGCCAAGTTTAGCGGGAATGGGGATCCGAGGGTCCATCTCCGCCAGTATGTTGCAGTTATGAGTGCAGTGGGCTTATCGAAGCGTCAGGTGCAGAAAATGTTCGGGATGTCGCTCGATGGGGCACCCGTAGTGTGGTATCACCGCCTTGAGAAAAAGTTTAAGAAGATTGGAAGGAATTGGCAGATGCATTTCTAAAACAGTATGTTACGGACTTGGAGATTGATTTGTCACTCCGAGATTTGGAGAACACTAAGCAGAAGCCGGAGGAGAGCTTCAAAGAGTATGTAGACCGCTGGGAGAGGTCAACTTTTGAAAATGCAGACTCGGCCTTCAGAGAAGGACCATATTAAGATGATTATCAAGGGTACTAAGCCCTCAATTTATGGCAAGCAGAGGAGGATGACCTCCATGATTGTGGATTTCCGACAGTGAGAGAGACTGTTATGGATATTGAAGAAGAGGAGGCTGAAAACAGAAAATTTTATGGCCAGAATAAAAGAGCTTTTGGGGGCATTCTGAGACCAAGCCCACTACGGCCGAGGTCGCTACCGTCAGAAATAGGCAATTCTCCAATCTTGGTAGACCTATGTCAAAGGTGCTTGAGAAGTTGAAAGGACAAGGACTCTGAAGCCTTTAGACCCTAGACCAATCCCAAACCCTGTGCCACAACTTTGACCTGAACCAATATTGCCACTTCCACCACAAAAAGGCCATGACACTGATAACTGCCCCCGCCTTAGGCATGAAATCCAAAACCTCATCGATGCTCACAAAATACCCGACCCAGAGAAAGAAAACCCAACACACACAGAAAACCCTCTACCAAACTACCACTTTGTTCCACCACCCACCTACATGATCAACTCCGGCCTACCCGAAACCTTTGTCCTCCAAACTCTCAACCACCAGGCTTCTTGTATTGAGATAAATGATAACAGTAGTAAAGAACCATAGGTCAAGGGAAGGCAATGCTGCGAATGATGAAGCTGTTCCTCCTAGTTTATTTGATCCTGCATTTTTAATAAAGACATTGGTTTTGTCTACTTGTTCGAACCTTTTTTATGATAATAAAGACGTTCATTTCGCTGAATCTCTTCTGCAATATGAGTATATTTGAGAAAAGCATTCAACCTTGGTACTTTGAACATCAGTGATGTTCAGAATACGGGGAATCCTCGGAATAAGTAAGCAGAAAAGATAAGATAGCCATTCAGAAATTGGGAAATGAGAGTAGTGAGAATATCAGACTTGGAAGAGAATCAGTTCCCGAGCCGATCAACGTAGACAGATTGAAGCAGTGGCTTGCCTGAGGAAAAGAAGACTGAGCAGTCACCAAGAGAATTGGCAGAAGACCTAACCCAACGGGATAGAAAATTCACTCATACCTGCATGATACACGTAACATATTTGTATCCTTTTTGTGTTTGTTCTATTTTGTAATAACAGGTTTCAAAGAAAAAAAAAGGCGTCAAATGAAGGCCAACCAGAAGCAGCAGCAGTACAATGTCAGTAGTCTTCAGGAATGAATCATAGGGGCGAGGCCCATATCATCAGCATCAATTGGGGGCGAGGCCCACATCAGTATCAGCTAGGGGCGGGGGCATATTAGTATCAGTGGGGGCGAGGCCCACATCAGTATCAGTTGGGGCGAGACCCATATCAATATCACTCTGGGGGCGAGACCCATATCATTATCAGAATCAATTTTGCCGGGTATGGCACTCTGGGAAAAAGACCCGCAGTTCAAGGAAGAAGACCATTGTCTCAATTCATATCGGGAACAAGACCCACAGTTCAGGGAAAAAATACCCTCATCTCAACTCAAATCGGGAACAAGACCCACAGTTCAGGGAAGAAGACCCTTATCTCAACTCAAATCGGGAACAAGACCCGCAGTTCAGGGAAGAAGACCCTTGTCTCAACTCAAATCGGGAACAAGACCCACAGTTCAGGGAAGAAGACCCTTATCTCAACTCCAATCGGGAACAAGACCCACAGTTCAGGGAAGAAAAGAACCCTTATCTCAACTCAAATCGGGAAAAAGACCCATAGTTCAAGGAAGAAGACCCTTATCTCAATTCACATCGGGAAAAAGACCCACAGTTCAGGGAAGAAGACCCTTCTCTCAACTCAAATCGGGAACAAGACCCACATCACAACTCAACTCAGATGGGAACAAAACCCACAATACAACTCAATTCAACATGGGAACAAGACCCACTCGGCGGTTCAAGAATGAACCACCTCTCATCAACCCGGTTCGAGAATGGATCACCTCACAACAAAATCAACTCAAACTCAGCTCGAGGCAGCAGACGAGCCAGGTAAGTGAAAATGCATTGCATAACTTTGATAGGATTGTTCAAAGCCACACACTGCACAAGTCCCATCAAAGTAGGGGCGACTGTAGGCATTGCATTTTTGCATGTGAAACCCGATGAGGAGTCTTATTTGGAGACAACTACCTTTTAAGTTACGGAAAACGCGGGGGAAACGGACATCGGAAGGGAAGAGTCAAGAATTGACTCATTGACGGATTAAGTTCACTAGTTTGGCTTCAAGTAACTCGTTGTTTTCTGTTTTTAAATCTATGCTCGCCCCGAGACAACTAAACCCGGCCCACACACACCTAGTCCACATGAACTTAGCCCCTACACACCAATAGCCAAGCCAAACCCACTCCCACCCACCAAGGCCCACACGCCCATCACCTTTAAAATACCCCCAAATTAAATAAATAAATATTAATTAAAACATTAACTAAATAAAAATATAAAATAAATAATGAAATAATTGAATATTATATTTACCAAAATAAAATAAACATATACCTAAATTAAACAAATTAAATATGTTATATACCTAAATTAAAAAAGCTGATATACCTAATTAAAATCAATCATAACAAATTAAAAATATTGACTTCCTAATCTAACAAATTAAATGCCTAATCCTAACCAATCAAATATATTGTATTCCTAATCTAGCCAAGACATGTCCCCCAATCAATCCATGCTTTCCTTACCTAGCACTAAATCATATCCTTAATGAATGCACCAAATCCCTCTTGTGAGACAAGGTGAAGCCCTAACCCTTCTCTATATAAACAACCCTAACCAAGCCATTCTCTCCCTTCACACAACCTAAGTCACGCCCAAGCCTAGAAAAACACACAAGACTCACGGCCAAAGCAAGAAATCAAGACAGAAAATTTTCTCTCCATCTCATCCTCCTTAGCCGTGAACACCATCTCCCTTGCACCCCTCCATAGCCGAATTTCTGTAGCCAATACAACCACCAATACAGCCCCTACCACCACTGAAAACCCCCTCCGTAAACCCCCCACACATCACCGAAACCAGCCCTATACAGCAGCCCTCCATCACTGAAATTACAACAAAAAACGCACTGCAGTGAACACAAAAAAAACTGCACTGTTTTACACGCCCAAACAGCAGCAAAATCACCCTAAAACAGCCCCTAAAACACTAAAAAACTGCATAAAAAAACTGCAATTTTAATCCTTAAGATATCACAAAAAAATCAGCACTTAAAGCCTTTAAAAACATCAAAAACAGTAGCCTAAAACACCAAAACAGTGACCTGAAACAGTGAGCAGAAATACCTGAAAACAGCAGCAAATCGGAGACCATGGGCTTAGTAAGTGCGATGAAAAGGTCCTCTATGAAGAGGTTAAAATCCTTTACCACGATGCTTCGCCGCGCCGAGTATTTGTGTTTACTTTTGTCTTTTTTATGCATAATATGTGTTATTGCGCATGGGCTTAGTAAGTCGGAATTAAAGGCCCTCCATTTCACGGGGATAAGATCCTTACCACGATGCTTCGCCGCGCCGGATGACGTATATTCGATTGGACGTGAGATGTGTTCAATCGGATATACAAAGTCCGATATCTTGTCTTTGTTATTATGCCTTTATTTTATGCATATTATATGTTCATTGCGCATGGCTTAGTAAGGCGGATTAAAGGCCTCGTTTCACGGGGATAAGATCCTTACCACGATGCTTCGCCGCGCCGAGTATTTTTTGTGTTTACTTTTGTCTTTATTTATGCATATTATGTGTTTATTGCGCATGGGCTTAGTAAGTCGGATTAAAGGCCCTCTGTTTCACGGGGGATAAGATCCTTACCACGATGCTTCGCTGCGCCGGATGACGTATATTCGATTGGACGTGAGATGTGTTCAATCGGATATACAAAGTCCGATATCTTGTCTTTGTTATTATGCCTTTATTTTATGCATATTATGTGTTCATTGCGCATGGGCTTAGTAAGTCGGATTAAAGGCCCTCCGTTTCACGGGGATAAGATCCTTTACCACGATGCTTCGCCGCGCTTCTTGTCATGTCACTGATTCTTTTGTACATCATTGCCTTATTCATGCATGTATTATGAAATTCCATATAATTGCATCATCTACTTAGTCTTGGCTTAATGTATTACAATTTATGCATCCATGTTGTGACATTATTTCTTGTGGTATATCGGATGGAAACCCAGACGTAAATCCGTAGCCGATTCGAATGGACGGTAGTGCGGTCTGTACTTGGAATACAATTCCACGTACCACTTGGAAAAGTATTCACGTGCATGTTTGTGCTCATGTTAGTTGCATCCTTTAGCATCATATTATGGCATGTTCATCTTTAATGTAAAATTGCATCTTTGATTGGCATATTTAAATTCGTGTCTTTTTTCATCTTTTCAAGTTATGTGTTTGTATTAATTTCATTTATCATGCGGTTATTTTGACCATATTTTATATGCTTCTTTGCATAATGTGCCTATTACATTATTTGTTGTCATTTTTATTTCCTTTATATTACATGCAAATGTTACCATGACTGTTTGTGTTTATGTTACATGAATGATTGAATTCTTATGACGTTATGTGCTTGTTGTTGCAAAGGCCTACCTTTAAGCATGTGAATTTGGCAATAAGATTTGATTCCATGTATGTTAGATGTAAACTTTACTTTTAAGCATCTGAATTTAGGATTGTGGTGCACTTGGAAATATATGCATAGGCTTGGTTGGATTATTGCATAAATCTTTACATTACAAGTGGCATAAGTAAGGGACCATTCCGAACCCAATGGTTTGAGGTCTTCCCTTGCGAGGGGTGAGTGCGGCCTTAAATCTTTGTCCCAGTTCACACCGGGTGGCGACTCCCTTATTCTCCGGTTTAGTCCTCTGTTGGCTACTCCGTACTCCCGACTAGGCCGCGAGCCTGGAACAGCATGCGTCGTCCAGTTTCCTGTGTTCCCACAATGATGATGAGACCTTAACAAAGATAATTAATTGGTTTCCAATTACGCGAAAAACCCTCAAAACATATTAAGCGTTTTTCCTTCCATTGAGTGATTCTTACTCAAGATCCAAGACTGGCACTGGTTTGTTGGCCAAAGTCAAGACCTTTGTCCGTCGCGGATGTGTTTGAATCATGAAAGCTTTGTTCCATATCGGTGTCTTTTCCAAGTTGTGATTTGTTGGCCAAAGTCAAGATCACTTCTTGTCCATCGACATTGATTACGAAGCTTTCCAAGGTCAATGGGTTCCACTTAAGTGGGATCACTAAGTTTGTTGTGCCAAGCCAAGGCTTAATTGATTCAGAGGAAAAAGGTTAGGGAATATATTGGATATATTGGCATATATAAGATATATGTTTCGGACTTGGATGTCCAC
>SKCR01025064.1:0-18448 GCA_019454045.1 Zanthoxylum bungeanum | reverse complement strand
ATAACATTTGCTAAAAGTCATGAAACCTGGATCAAGTCCAGCACCTCAATACAACCTATAAGGCCCGACACTAATAATATACACCAAATCAACAAACTCAAGACATAATAATTGGGCTCCGTGCCCGAAAATGCGTATAAACAAAAACTTTTACAAACTACACTTTATACAATTCAATTCTCTACAACTAGACTTATTACAACTGATTCTCTTTCCCCCAAGACCTGGTGACTAGCTGACTGCAACGCTGCTATCCGGCTTCTCAAGCTCTGAAGACTGAGGTCGACCGAACGGGTCATCAACCTACAAAACTAACAAACATCCAAATTAATTACATCGAGTTTCTTTATCACTAACTAACATTTCAAGATCCATCACGCTTCTGCTGCGCTACTTAATTTTCTCTTTACTTTCCTGTACACTCTGTGTTAGTCTAGGTTAGGTAATTATAAAACTTTCTTTCTTTTACTTTCTTGAAATATCATCAAATCGGCATAATATAATGTTTTTCCTATTAAAACATCCAACAGACTAATATTAACCATATAAGCATGTATATGAACTTATATAATCATGCACAAGTGTTTTACAAATTGTTGATTCCTTTTAACCATACAATACACACATATATTAATTATAAACACATAGATACAATCATGCTATCATGCATTTAATGCCAACTATGTGCATCTCAAATGTTAACCAGAATGTATAATTTATATGCATAACTTGTGAACTATTTTCAACTTTAACATGTAATATACTTTAGAAGATACTTCTTGAAAACCTTTTCTGGAAAACTGATTTCTGAATCTCTTTCTGAAAATCTCCTTATAAAAATAAACTTGCTGAAAACATCCTTTAAATCTCTAGTTTTTGGAAACTGTCTCTAAATCTATTTTCTGAAAACTGTTTACTAAAATCTGACTTTTGAAAACTATATACTGATGATTTGAAAACTGTGTACTGAAAATCTGAAAACTGAAAAATGCTCTACGTCCAGGACCATAACTCAACTGGACGTCTCTCTGCACCCAGGACCATAACTCAACTGGGTGTACTCGATGCCCAGGACCATAACTCAACTGCGGCATCTCTGAGGCTGGTGGTGCCCTACGTCCAGGACAACAACTCAACTGGCAACGTAGAGCTCTACACCCAGGACCATAACTCAATTGGGTGTAGTCACCACTAGGGACCAGGTACACGATCCTAAGCCGCCATCCTGGCCCTACATGTGCACATGTACTCTGTATCCGTCAATTCCAACTGTATCTCAAGTTACATACTGGGGTGAGGTTTTACCTCATGCCCCAAAAAAAAACATAAAACTCATGCTTAAATCTCAAAACTGTAAGAAACGTTTTCTGAAATTCATTTCTTTCAAAAGAAAACACTTAAAACGTTTCTCTTTAAAACCCTTTTGAATTCCAAAACCATTCTTAATTTCAACTCAATTTATGAAAATCATAACATGCAAATATGCACATGTACTTCATTAGGTTGCCATGTATCTACATGTATAAGTTCATGCATATATATATAACTTAATAATATATGCATTCTATCACTTATATTTTTTCATCATACCTGCTCAAGCTAACATGCATTATCACTTCTACAATATTCATCTATAAACATATATATTCTTTTTTTTCAAGCTTATTAAGGGTAAATGCTATAATTGCATACATCTGCTAATTACCATTATAAATCAAACTCTTATCAAAATTGAACAAGGGACCTGACAATAATAAGTTCTAATAAGGTTGTACAACAGCTTCATTCATGTCAATTGTAAAGCATATAATTTAATAATCCTACCAGTAACAAAAGACAATGCAAAAAAAGAACTTGTATTGGTGATGGAATCCAAGAATTCATTAAACATTTTCTTTTGTCGGGACAAAACATCTTCCAAAGGATATTGCACCATTCCGAATTTCTCTTTTGTCGTTAAAAAAATCAACTAATTCATACAAGATACATTCCAACAAATGCAAATAGGATCAACCTTCTTTTCCCAAAACTGAAAAGACAAATACAGCATTGAAATATTTTATGCAGCTCAATTGATTCATACGACATTGTCAGTTCTATAACAACGAAAAGTTATTAACTTTCACAAATTGTTTTCTACATCCATGCAAAATCAAATTCAAATTAATTTGAGACTACTCATCTAATCATTTCCAGAATTATTATTTAATTTAATGTTAATAAAATAAATCTCAAAATACCTAATTATCACCATTAAATAATCAAATCACATAAACCAAATTCAATTGGCCATTAAAAATAGTAAACAACATAATCCACCAAGAATTAGTGACTTATCAATTCAAAATTGCTATAACATAAATTGGAATTAAGTCTTCAAAGCTCTCACGGAGGCCAGGGGTGTCTCTAAACTGATAATTCATGTATGATTATTGACTCATAAATCAAAGTCGTATCATATCAGATTTTTTTTTTTTTTTTAGAAGTCCTACACACAGAAGTCCTGCAATTTATTCAAGCTAGCAGTGCATTTACAAAACTCATGCATTATCGCAACTCAATAAATTAAAGCTTACACAAGTATTTTAACAAACACCTTCAAGATGTTTTCAATCCGGATTAAAGAATACAAATCTTCCCAAAAACAATCCACCTTAAATACTAGGGCCTTTCATTTGATACGAATCTACCCAATGAAATAACATGAACGCTAAAACTGTTTCAAAATGCATAAAATTTCCAAGAAACATAAAAAAAATAAAATAATATATCATCATGCTTTAGATTCGCACAAACTTTTCTTTGCCACCACCATTTTGTTTCAGTAATCCAAGCAATCGAGAATAATATACCAACTTTAAAATCATTTCAGTAAACAAACAACTAAAAAGTTTCATCAAACATCAAAAAGATCAAAACTTGCAACATGGGTATCATTTATTTTCAAGATTAGAAGTGTTTTACCATTGGAAAGTCTTCATAGGTTCAATGAGATTCACAAGATTTGCCTATCCTTTGATCAGCTGATCTATTTGTTCTTGGGTTATTCCTTCTTTGAACTTAGCAAGCAAAACATGCTTCACTACTCCTTTAGCTTCTTCCATATCTCTGTCTCATCGTTTCTTCTTTCACTTTATCCCTCCACGGCTTCTGCTCACTGCCACTATACCAGACCAATATCAGGGATCGAGCTTTAGGCACTGCCCTCGCCCCTCCCCCTTTCTCGGTCATTCCTTGTTTTCCATTATTCTCCCATTCTCTTTTTTTTTTTTTTTCCACGAGTGTGTTGTTTTTATGTCTATATGCCCCACGTGTGTGTATAGATATTTCTAGGATTTTCTATTTAATTTTTACTAGTTTGATAATTATCAATCTCATCCCTCAATTTAGTTTTTATTATCTTATAATTAATTTCTTTGAAGAAAAATTCCAATATTCAATAATAATTGAACTCGCGTTCGGACTCGGCCTCACGCGCTAAAATAACCCGGGTCGTTACAGCTGATATCTGAGTGTCTGCTGAAAAACTGACGCATGTGGGCGTTACCTATCGTCGTCACCCCATACGCCCTAGAGCCAGATATGCAACCCATGACATTGGGGCGTTACGTATCGCCGTCCCCCAAAGCATGTCATACCTGCCCTGAAACTGGTGGTCTTGGGGCATTACGTATCGCCGTCCCCCAAGCCACAAACTGGAGCTGGGGGTGCAGATTTATGCTACCACCCAAGCTCAAACTGGGGTCTAGGGGCGTTACGTATCGCCGTCCCTCTAGACCAATTGGAGGATCTGAGGGCGTCCCCTCAGTCCTCAACATGTGCACATGTCTCTGAATCCGTCAATTCCATAGTATCCGTCAATTCCAAACTGTCAAGTTACATACTGGGGTGAGTTTTTCCCTCATGCCCCGAAAATATAAAACTCATGCTTTAAATCTCAAAGCTGTAAGAAATATTCCTGAAATACTTTTATTTCAAAAACATTTGTAACTTTTCTTTAAAAACTTTTTTGAATTTCAAAATCATACTAAGCTCTAATTCAACCTTCTGAAAATCACATAACATGCATGAATGCATATTCTTTTCCTATGCTTTCACCAATCATAGATCATAGTCATACTTTCTTATGTACTTATCTTTGAATTGTCATATAACTACATGTATATGATCATGTATAATTATAATTTTATGACACATATGTTCTATCACTTATATGTTTACCTTTATCTTATCATACACTCACATGTATATGTTCAACCATACCTATAAAGTAATGATATATGAACTCTATTCCTTTATGCTTTCATTCTTGATTTTATTATTTTCTTAAAGGTCTATATTACCATCAATACAACTTACACATCATATATGCTCATTTGTATTATAAACTGTCACAGCTTAAAATCTAATATACATATACACTCACCATATCATATGTTCGTGCTCTTAAATTAAAAATTCTTAACTTCTTTGTTATATTAAATTTCCAAAGCATAGGTATGCACACATATAAAATCTAAGATTCCAAATCACTTACATTTATCTACTAACATACGCAATTCTAATTAAATACACAAAATATCTTTATTTTCTTTCCAGATCATTTAAATCACCTAGAGACTTACAATATACATAAAAAATTCATCATCAATTCCATATCCAACCCTCAACACATACTCTATTTTATTAACGCCCTTTTAACAGCTGAAGGTCCCTTAACTTAAACCAAATCGAACTAATACCATTACATTATACTAGACATAAATCATACAACTCATCCCATTACTATCACAATCTCAAATCAGATTTTTCGTAAGCATGTAAATACATATATAATAATTGCTTTGCTTATTTAAAATTTCACTTAGTAATTTATTAATCTTGAATTCATTATTTTAGAAACCCCCAAAATCCCAAGGATTACTGCTACTGCCGAATTCCCCTAATTTGGCAATCTCTTAAACCTTTAAATTTCTTTTTTATTTCATTCTAATTACCATATTTAGATTACTATGAACACATTTCTATTCATCATCAATCTCAAATTTTCAAAATTCAAATCGAACCCTCAAATTTTATGGTTTTTGCCAAATCCCCTTCTTTCTTTAATCTTACAAATTTCCATCAATTTCACATATCAAACTAAATTAAAATTTAAATCCAACATGTTTCTAATTATCCTATATTGCCAAATTTGCGAAAATCTTTCCCAAAACCTAATTACGAATTTATCACTCAAATAAATCACTGCAATAGAGAACTTACCCTTCTCTTTATCTATGCTTACTAGATCCTGGACACTAGAGTCTCACCGAAACTGGTCTCGGTTTCCCTCTCTCTTTTTCTTTCTCATTTGGTCTGCTCTGTTCTGTTTCTTCTCTCCTCTGATCCCTCTGTTGTTTTTTTTTCCATCTTTCGGGCTGCACTTTTTCTTTTCTGTTTCGGTCTTCCTTTCTCTTTTCTGGATTTTTTTCCACGAACTTTTTATGTGTTGTGGCGTACTGTGTGTGCTATGTATCCCTTGTGAGCGTGTGTGTCATATATATCTTACACGTGTGTCCTAGAAATTTCTAGGATTAATTTATTTATTACTTGTGTGTGCATTAAATGTGTCTTAAAAAAATATCTAGAGTAAATATCAATTAAACCCCTCAAATTTAAATTAATTATATCTCATAACTATTTCCTTGCAATAATTCCCATTTTAATGTAAAATAAACTTCGCACTTGGACGCGGCCTCACGCGCGGAAAATATAATTTATGCAACACGTTAAAATAACCCGGGTCGTTACACGTGATCCCTACAAAAGTGGCTTAGCTTAATTTTATTTTAAAGATGTTTATGTTATGTTATTTTATTATTTTGCTCGAGGACTAGCAAAATGTTAGGTTTGGGGGTGTGATGAGTGGAATTTATATCACTATTTCCCACTCAATTAACCTAATATTTTGTATAGTTTCTCGAGTTTTATGAACGTTTTGATGTGTTTTTGTATATTTTGCAGATAAAAATAATATTGGGACTTAATGGAACCAACTCGGGGCTAAAACGATGAAATTCGGAGAAAAAAAAGTCAAAAACGAAATTTTACTATACGCATCACGAAGTGCAGTCCTAAATTCCGATTTTGCGCATGTTTCTTATTTTGGCCATAACTTTTTCATCTGATATCCGATTGAGCTGATTCAAGTTACAGATTAAAGAAGACTCAAATATCTACAACGTTCAAGATTTAAATAGTTTCGAATTCTGAAGTTTGGAAGGCCGAAATTAATGAGCAATCCAGTATATTTTGAGTAATTACTATAGTCATTTTCAAAATATAAAATAAAAATAATAAAAATAAAAATAAAAATTGTCATCTATTCATCATAATTTCAACCTTCTATCATCATCCCAATATCCAATTCCATAAACTCCAATTTAGTTCAATGTCTAGAGTTCCTCTTAACATCAATTTCATAACACAATAGTTATCTAAACGTAATCAACCTCAAGCCAATAACATTATTAATCATTAAAAAACTACATATTAAATTTATGGCTTCCCCTCTTTCTCTTTCCCTATTTTCTTTCTTCCTCTCATCCACATTTTCTTCATTATTCATATTTTGAGAGATGAGTGAATAATAGTTCCTTTTTATATTAGGGGCTGATTGGAAAATAATTTTATGGTAACAAAAATCTGAAACTTTGAGAACTCTATAGATTAGTCCTCGGGTAGTATTCATCCAAATTTTTGAGTTGCGTTTTTTTACCTATTTCTGTTTCGAAATTGGAAAATTTTCCTACGCAGAAGTTGTAGGTCTCGGTCTTAGAATTCCGAATATATAAAATTCATAGAAATTGAAGATTGTATGAAAATGTTATGCCCTAAATACTACGAGCTGTACGGGGTGGAACATAAAATAAATTTCTTATTGTAACTACAAAGGGTTTATTGATGGTTCGAAATGTAGTTCCACAACACATACACGTCTGAGCATGATTTATGTCATGTATTATTCCATCTATAACATAACAGTCGTCGGGATTACCGAGACGTTACAATCAGAATTTATGGGAACTAAGAAATGGAGCAAATAAAATAAATAAATAGCGGTAGGGATATATCAAAGATTGGAGTTTTTTTTTTATTCTTGATTCTTTCGATTGGTATTTTTGAATAACAAAATACGTTATATCATTTCATGGTGGATCAACGAATCATTGGACCAGGCTGGATTTGAAACAATGTAGACATATTGCCAATGAATTTACAGTCAATCCCCAATAATTACTCGAGCATCGACACATGAATAATCAAGTCTAGGCTTATTTATAATCCACGAAGAACTTCCTTTCATAGCACCCTACCCCTAGGGGAAGGCGAATCCCTGTTGCCTCCTTCTAGGCGGCGCCTACACAGGCAGACTAAGCAGTGCTAGCAAGTTTTATTATTTTATTCGAAAAAATTGTAATTATTTTTTGAATTTTGCAATGGATTTTTTGAAAAAAAATTGTATTTATGTCATATTTCTTTATTTGAAAAAATGAATTCATATCATCTTTCGTATCTTGTGCAATTTACAATAGCGTTATGCCTTGGAACAACCTATAAATAAGTGAACAATACATGATCAATAGTCAAGGGGTTTGTCAATGAAAAGAAAAATAAATTGTAATTATTTTAACTTATCATTTAAGTAATCATACACTCAAATCTCAAATTAGCCAACAGATAACAATTATTTTAACTAATCAATTTAGCAATTATATTTGATTAATTCAATATTTACTAGAAGCCGTATTTGATCAAGTCAGTGTCTTATATGGGTAATTTTATGATAAAATAAAGTAGAAAATGGATTTGCATTAGATATCATACCAATAAAAAAAAATTGACCTGTTTGCTTAGACCCATGCATTTTTAGTCTTATATTCAATGTATAAGAGGGGGTTTGTCCCTAAAAAAGGCTACCTATGAAAATTTACTCGAATATATTTGTGCTAACCATTTGATCATTCCCACCTTTAATGTATTTGAAGAGATGATTGAACTGTTAGGATGTATGCCCTAGAGCTACATGCAATGTAAACGGCTCTATCTGTTTTTGAAATAAAATGATTCATTATTCATTTATCAAAATGTTAGTTTAATATTTGCATATTATAAATTATCTTGAATACCCTAGATTATTTATGTGCCTTCAGACTTAATGTATGAGTGTCATACACAAGAGGATTTTAGTCTGAAGTTAGTAATCTTAAATAGTCCATAGAGAGCAAACAAAACAGGTACTTTATTTGTGGATTAACTATAGCTGCGGTCCATTCTATATTTGTATGGCAACCTTGATCTGGGATCGTCCATGTAGAGACATGAGAATGAAGGCAACTTGTATGATGTGATCATATAGGATTGGACCCAGATGTAAATGATATTTTTTAATATCCGTTAAACAAAGAAAGTCATTTCGATCTACTAGATGGTCATATATGGATTGATCTTAATCCGGAGTGTTCTATGAACTCCTGCATGGCAGGCTATGTCCTTTGATTTACAATGGTAAGGTTGGTGTAGCAGTCCCTGATGGGGTTTTATGGCGGAAATCCGGTAACGCAGCGGAACATTGGAAAATCAAAATTTTCTGATTTCAAAACTTTTTTCCGAATCAATAAAATAAACTTATTTATTTAATTATCCAATTATTAAATTATGAAATATTACACAAGAAATCAAATTTTTGTATAATTATCGAATTGCCCCAAAACTTTACATTTCGTTCATTTTAGTCCTAAATTGTTCAAAACAATTTTGGATGAATCTAAATCATTACTAATATGAATTTAACATGTCCTACACATTGAAATTTAAATTGCAACAAAATTTCCCAAAAATTTGCCCAAAGCCGTGAGCCTCCCTACATGGCCAAATTGTGCATTTTGTTCTTTTTGTGTTCAAAACACATTAAGATGAAATCCAATTGACCCAATATTTTATATGCATCATATAAACATCCAAATACATAACATAAATGAAAAGCCTCAAATTTGGAAGTGGTCTTAAACCCTAATTTTTTAATTTCATCAAATTAGACCAAATTAGTAAAATCCAACACTTCAATCATGTTTCTTCCACACCAATCAAGCCTCACCACAATGAAACAACTATAGAACAAATCTAGGTCATTTAAGAGTGGGTGAATAACTCTAGAATGGCAACAAGTTTCTTAAACTATCAAAAGAATGCTTGTTAAAATATTAGAAGCATTCTATGATCTTATACATGCATAAACCCTATCCTCAAACTTCCATCCATCAAAAATAGAAAGAATAAAGAATAGATAAACATAAGAAGATCACAAGATCAAGCCAACAACAAGAGGAACATTTTTCTCTCTAATGACTAGTTGGAAATACTTACTTAAATCCATGTTATCTTTGATTTTTCTTTTGTCTTTCTTCTTCTTCCTCAAGCTTCTTTTGTTTTTCTTTCAATGGAGTTTTAGATAAGATTTTGACTTAATGAAACCCTAAATAAAAACAAAACAATATATACCAAAAATTCTAGCCTTGGCCAAAAATGTGGTATTTGGAAATATCATGATATTTTTCAATTGTTTCATTTAAAGCCTTTTATCAACTTGCAACTTTAATCATCAAACAATTTAATGAAATAAAGTAAGTCAATAAAGGCAACTCAAGTCATTAAAATAAATATCATAATTTTAAAATATTTATATTTTAATTAATTTAATCATTTAACAATTAAATAATTAAATAATTAATTAAATACAAATATATTAAATATATATTATATGTAGGAAATGATTTTCCTTAGCGCGGCGGAAGTTTCTTGTGATGGCACCAGGTCCGGCATGGATTTTCAAAATTTTCTTTGCCTTATCCCTTTGTTGTAGTAGCCAAGATCAATATTTTGGTGTCCAAAACTTGGATCAACCACTCGATCTTCCGAACTATGACACGAAACCAACAAACCGAAGTGTGGGCTTCACTCACAAAGATTAAACCTCTAAGCTATTTAGAGATTTATGATGTCACAATGGTGTTGGCTTTAGGAATTTCACAACACTTGTGGATGCTAGAACTCTCTCTATTTTCTATCAAATCTTTTCTCACAAAAATTGTGTGAATGAATGCAAAGTGTTAACCTTAGGAAGTGAGATAAATGGTAGATATTATATTCTCTTACACAAGCCAACTAACCTTGTCATTAAACATCTAATGCTTTCTTGCAATAGCCAACACAAAAATGTGAATGCCATACCAAAGCATAAGAAATGTTAAGCTAAAGATAATGGCTTTGTCATTAAGCATTCAATGATTTCTTTCAATGGCAAACATATGAATGTGGAGGCCATACTGATGAGTGGTATTTATATCACTATTTCCCTCATTTAACCTAATATTTTGTATAGTTTCTCGGGTTTTGTGAATATTTTGATGTGTTTTATTGTTATTTTGCAGTTAAATAAAATTTTGGAAGCACTGGAAGCAATTTGGGGGCAAAACAGTAAAAATTGGACAAAAATGGCATTTTCATCATTTGGGCGTCGCGACGCCGAGCCCACGTCGTGACGTCTAATGTGCGCTGCAATAGTGCTAACATGCGCTGTGGACACGTGTCAGAATTTGATTGGTTTAACTTGCTAACGTGCGCCGTGCCACATGTCATCATCACAGAATATCTGCTAAAATGTGCTGACTGCCACGTGTCGAAATCTTATTGGACCAAACCAAGCGCGTGCCACGTGCCATCACCTCATTAGACCGAATCATCGGTGAATCATATTTCACCACGTGTCTACTTCTCATTGGACCAAAAATCCATCCAATCACATGCCGCTACGTGTCGCCTCCTGATTACGCCACATCGCTGCGTGACATGTGTCACCACCTGATTCTGCCGACAGAACACGCGTGGTCAACCCGTGTGGACCAAAGACGCGTTTGGGCGTCGCGACGCCAAGCACTTCAGCGTCGCGACTCCAGACCCAAATTTTGCCTATAAATTGAGGCCTCCACCAATTCATTTCTCGTGCTTTCCTTGGGAATTTTTTCATGATTTCATAGGTTGCATCTATTTTTCTAAATTATTTGTAATAATTAAATTATGTATTTTTATTTTTAGTTTTAATTACAGCATTTTATTTATTTACTTTTATGTCTTGTAGTTAATTTTTCCGCTGGGGTAAAAGGTGAAACATTTAATATAATAATCTAGGTTAATCTCACTTAATTATAATATTTAAATTATAATTTAACCGGATTAATTAATGGCAGACTTTATTATCGCCTATATGGCTGGTTTAAATATAAATTATCTTACCGCCTATATGGCTGGTCTTTATGTGACAGATAATTACTGCCTATATGGCTGGTGTAGTTGGACTAAATGGATTACCGCCTATATGGCTGGTTTTAAATGTTTAACATTATTAATTCCTGAGAAAGCAGAACAGAAAATAATTTATATATTATAATAAGTGAGATTCCTAGATAAGAAATATAAAATGTAGATCCTCCAACCCCGACATTTTATTTTTATTCTAGAGGAGTGATGAAACACAATATCCACACTTAATAATTGATTTTCTTTTTATGGGTAATTCTTTAGTTTGTTTATTGAGTCTTAAGCTTAATGCTTCTTGTTGTCTGATCACCAATAAGATTGATGTGGTAAATCTAAAATGAACTAGACATAGGGATTTTAGGTTTCAGCCTTAGATTCAATAGCCAACGATCTTCCTTGAGGATAGATAACCCTTTAATATATTTCTTTACTGGATAAGAATATATCTGTCGGGCGGGGGTAGCCATAATTGGAACTTGAACTTAATGAATCCAGGTAATTTGGTTGACATAGGAATATGGTTCAATTGAGTTATACTGGATATTTGCGTCTGACCATCGGAAGAGGCTTTTGCATATCATCGGGTTCCAGGTTAGCAAACTGATTTATTACACATAAGTAAGAGAATCAATTCATCTTTAGAATAATATTGTGTGGAGTCACGACCCTAGACCTTTGAGTCTTTTCTTTTATTTTCCTTAGTATTTTCTTTTGAGTCTGTTTTTATTTTATTTAGCAAATCCATATTCAACCAACCAAAAGCAATCAATTCCATTCTCCCTATAATTAGATACCTGTAAATAAATAGTATCAATAATTAATAACAACAGTAGGAATTAAGTCCTCATGGGATCGATATTTTTTATACTACTTGAACGATACGTGCGCTTGCGTTATACGTGTGTGATTACGCCGGTCAAGTTTTTGGCGCCGTTGCCGGGGCCTTATTTTTATTGAGTTATTAATTTTTAAGCTATCTAATTTACTTGTACTAATTTTATTTATTTTTATTTTTATTTCTTTCTTTTGTTTTCAGGTGGTTGATATGGAATATTATTGGGAGATTGAGAGATTACGTGCTTTACAAGAAGGTACACCCCACATCTGGGAGCAGTAGTCCTGTTTTTAGAGGCCTGTTGTCCAGCCCAACAACTATCACTGGATGCCAGAACCAAGCAATACTATATTTTCTCATCAGAACGAAATGGGGAGATGTGTAATTTGTGATGGTAACCACCCGAGCGATCAATGTATATACATTTCATAGTGGTAGAATTATTGGAATCATTCAAGGTACGAAAAACCATCTGTAGGACACAGAAACTAGACGACACATGCTGTTCTAGACTCAGGGCCTAGTTGAGAGTACGGAGTAGCCCACGGGGGACTAAACCGGAGAATAATGGAGTCGCCACCCGGTGTGAACCGGGAAAATGATTTAAGGCCGCACTCACCCCTCGCAAGGGAAGACCTCAAACCGTTGGGTTCGGAATGGTCCCTTACTTATGTCATTTGTAATAATTGGATTTGTGCAATATTAACCTAGTCTACAAGACATGTATTGGTAGAAATTATTCTAAACACACCACAACTTAAATTCTTAACACAAAAATAATAAACTAAGTCATGCTTAAAATAAAACAACATAATCATGCTTCGAATACAAATTTGAGTGAAATGAAACATGTGAGCCTATTAAGTGGTACGGGGCGTTGTATCCCGAGTACAAACCATATTACCGTCCATTCGGATTCGGCTATGGAATTTATGTCCGGGTTTCCATCCAATATACCACAAAAAGGAACACATATTCCATTCACCCAAAACTACATCACATACTAATTAATAATATTCATGCGACAGAAAAATAAATTACATGCTTTTCTACGTTATTAATTTACATAACCCAAATTAATTAACATGTTAAATTAACTATTCATGCTAATCATTATTAAACACATATTCTAAGTCAATATTTCGTGTAAATAAATTCTAAATAACATGCCAAAACAAATATTCATGCTAAACATATTTTCTAAGTTATTATTTCATGTGAATAAATTCCATACAACACCAAACTAATTATTCATGCTAAATGCCATAAAATAAATTTCCTAAATCATGATTCTATATAAATAAATTTAATAAGAGATGCCCTCAGGTCTTACCTTTTTTGTCGCTGTTCGGAGGTGCGTTATACGGCCGTCGGAAGAGCTAAAACATCGTGACTCCACCGATTCGCTGCTTTGGCGTTTTCCTTCACTGTTTCGCTCTTTCGCTCGCTGTTTTCACTCCGTTTTGATGCCGTTTTGCTGCCGTGTCGCTACCGTGTTTAGGCCACTGGTTTGCTATGGATTAGGGGCTGTTTTGGTGATGGTTTGGGCGCAAGTTGAGAGGCTAAAACTGGGCAGAATGTGCGCTGGTTCCAGGGATCAAATAGGGTCAGTTTGTGCACTGTTTTGAAGGCTAAATGAGGGGTGTTTGTGCGTCAATTCCAGGGGCCAAATATGGGGCTGTTTTGCGTGAGTTCCAGAGGCTAAATGAGGGGTCGTTATTGTCAGTTAATGGCTCAGACTTTAGGGCTTATTGCTTGGCTGATGTTTGATGGATGAGAGGGGGATCAAGGGCTGTGTGAGTGTGTGATCGGCTAAGGGCATGAAGGTTCCAAATGGTGTCTGTCCTCCCTGTGCGTGAAGATGATGATCAATTTAAAGGGCTGAGTTGGGTGATTTAGGCGTGAATAAAGGAGAAAAAAAATGGAAGATTGAGTCATGACAAAGGAGCTTTCGGTGGAGGAGGAGATTGAGGAAGAAAAATGGTGAAGATTCACGTGAAGGGGAAGACAATTTCGGTGATAATGTAGGGTTTGTTGTTGGTGGCATGCTCACGTGAATTAATGGAGGGATGGTGTTGTTTACGTGTGGGGGCATGAAGGAAGGGATTTGTGCATTTTGGGTCTTGGCTTTTGGTTTGTGGAAAGGTGGCATGACGAGAGAATAGGTGGTATGATATGGTGTTATTTATTGTAAGTGGGGGAATTTGGCTTCTTGTTGAATGGCATTTGGTGGAAATAGGCGTGTGAGGCATTATTTATTTGGTATTTGGTTGTTTGACAAATGGAGCTTGAATGTTTTGTCTTTTGGAGGGGCTCATGTGCTCATTTGAAAAATGGAGGAAATGATTTGGCTTTGACAAATAAAATAAATAAAAAAAAAAAAAAATGGAAAGGAAGGTGGGTGGCAGGTGGAGACAAGGTGGGTTGGATGATGATTTGTTGTAATAAAAAATAAAAGAAAGGTGGGTAAAAGGTGCATGTGGCCGAAAATTAGGGGATTAAGGGGAATTATTTTAGTTTGAATTAATTCATTTAGAACGTGGGAAGTGTGTATTAATTTTGTGTTTTAGTTATTCGTGATTTTTGTTACAGTTATTATTTAATTGATTGGTATTTTTAATGGTTTAATTTAATTCAAATTAATTTAATTGGTTGGTGGATTTTATTGTTGCATGGAAGTTGAAGGGACACAAGGGTAGGTTTAAGGTGAGCTTAGAGTGGTTTGAGGGGATTTCGGGTCAAAGATACACCTCGAAACGAAGATTCAACAAGCGAACTCCGAGCGAACTTAGCGAATCAAAACTAATAATATGTCAATTCTTGACTTCTCATTTCCGACGACCGTTTTCCGCTACCTCCACGACTAAAAAGGCGGTGCCTCATTCCGAGACTCATCATTGGGCCGGTATGCAAAAATGCAATGCCTACACCATCACATTTTCCATCTTATCCACCACCCACCTCCTATTATCTTCATCAAGAACCATAACCATCAGAGGAAGAACAATTGGTGGACATGGTCAAAGATTTGTTCAAGAAACAAGGCGAAAATTTGGATACAATGCTTGAAACATATCAGAATCAACTCAAAAGTATTCAGAGACAATCAACATCCATTCAGAGTATGACAAATCAAATGAGACAATTAACAGAAAACCAGAGCTACATACCTCAAGAACCATTTTCAGATGACACTGATGAAGCCTTTGAATACCAATCATTTCACAATGACACTTCAACAGAGGAGGAGGCTGAGCAGTATCAACAACCAGAGGTATCAGTTCAGGAGCCTAAACCAGCAAAGTCTCTATTTGACTTTTATTATTCAGATTCTGACGAGGATGAAGCTGATCTATTTGTACCCATTGTACCAACAACGGAGGATCAAACTTTCAATCCTCAAAATGAAGATCTTGGAGCATGCTTTGCAATGATGTTTGAAGAAGATCTACCTGAACCATCCATTCCAGCCGTATCAGAGGATGAAGACCTAATGTCATAAACATATTTGCATCCTCAGGCAGACACTTATGGAGCATGCATTTCACAGATGACAGATGAAGAGCTGAATGCGGAAAATCCTAAAATACATCTGTGAAGAAAATGTGGAGCAAGAAACAGAGCAAATGGAAGAGCAAATGTCAGACCCAGAGCATTCAGGCGAAACATCACTGTCTTGGGGAGTACAATCTAGAGAAATCACCCAGAAGCTTGACAGAATGGAACTTCCATTCAAAGTCAAGTACCATACGAGACCTCCTGATTTTCTTTCTTTCTTTTTAGGAACCACTGGAGAGAAAAAGTTTAAAAAGGTGGCACAAGCACAAACTCTGACAAAATTCTTTTTGCCACTTTACAGTTGGAAGAGACCCTTCAAAAGTAACGCTAATGGGATTGTCTTTAATCGGACATCCAAAACGACGCTGAAACCTCCTTGACAGATGGATTTCAGTCACGTCTGGCTGAAGATGAAAAATTTAGCGCTAGTAGGGAGGCAACCCATGCAATTTGTTTTAATGTTTATTTTCATATTTTGTGTATACATGTTGTAGAGTTTTTAATTTTGTGTGTTAATTTGTAGGGAAATGCACAAACGGAGCATTTTAAGACAGTAGGAATTGTGTTTGGCAATCACAAAGATGAGAGCTAATTCATGAGTGGTGGCTGAGTAAAGAATGAATTCTTGAGACGCATCCTTATGAATTTATACTAAACGAGTGGCATATTGCGTACACAATTATGTTGCCTTAATAATTCCTTTGATTTGTTTTTTTTTGTTATTTTCCTTAAATTTCGCCGACAAGATCTAAACTTTTTGACTTTTCACGATTTATTTTAACGTTCATCTAATAATTGTCATTTGGCAGATACTAGTGCTACTATTACTCACTCATTTTCAGGCTCTATAAACTCATCCCTACATTTCTCTCTTTGACACATCTAGATATACATCCAAATAAGAGAGAGAAAATGGAAGAAACTTCATAGTAGTGATTCAAGCGAATTTGCGTTTTCTGTGGATCCAACTCTGGTAATAAACCAGAATTCATTGAGGCTGCAAAGGAATTGGGGAGAGTCATGTCAGAACGAAATATGCATCTATTATATGGCGGTGGCAATCTTGGAATGATGGGAAGCATTTCAAAAGCCGTTCAAGAAGGTGGCGGTCATGTTTTGGGAATCATTCCAAAACCTTTGGCGGACGAACAATTAATTGGACCAACAAATGGAGATGAACGCATTGTATCAGGTATGTCTGAACAAATCCATGAAATGATCAATACTGCGGATGCGTTTATTGCGTTACCATGTGGGCTTGGAATGTTTGAAGAAATGTTCACCGTAGCATCATGGGCACACTTAAACATTCATCAGAAGACCATTGGGTTACTTAACATTGAGCATTTCTTCGATTTTCTGTTTGTATTTCTTACGGAAGCCAAAAGACATGAGTTCGTCACAAAATCTGTTCAAGATATTTTCCTGACTGCTACAAAGGCCGAAGAATTAATTGACCAAATCCTAGCATTTGAACCAAAACTCGACCCCATTCTTTCCAAATTGAACTGGTCAGATAGCGATCGTGGTAAGAGGCGTAAATTGGACATAGATCTTTATCGATAATTTTTCTACATTTCAGCTAACCAGGTACTACCTTCTAAACTCTTCTTCTATTGTTTAAGACATTGGGGACAATGTCTCATTTAGGTTTGGGGGAGGGAATTATTTGATTAGTATCTTGTTTTTAGTCCAAAATTTTTCGAAAAATACAACAAAAATTGAAAAAATTTCAAAAAATATAAAAATATTTTGCGTTTTTATTTTATTTTGACTAAAACGGTGAAATTGGTGAGAGATAGCCGAGTAAGGAATTTCCACTCCTGAGACGTATCTCAAACCCATTTTCGAAACAAGTTAATTTTTGTTTATTTCCTTTTAAATTATTTAATTTGTGAATTCTCCATAAAACTGACTTAAATGGATCTTCATATGCTTAGTTGGCAGGTATTAACAACATACATGGTAACATACGGACATGAGTTGTAATTGAAAAGTTTGTAATATTCAGTGCTCTAGTTTAATTGGAGGAAGCATCTCAAAAAGTGATGGAGTAAAAAAAAGTCTGAGATCCAAGTTATGAAGTCTGTAAAGGTGTTTTAACACCTAGTGCCCTAAAGCCTATTGGTTTGGGTGTCACTGGCCCAAAGCTCGCTACATAGATCGAAGATGCTGCAATAAATATATATATCTGAAGTCTGAGTAATTAAGCCCGTAGGGGTGTCTTAACACCTGGTGTCCTAAAGCCAACTAGTTTGGGAGCCACCTGCCCAAAGCTCGTTACATAGTTGGAAGATATTGTATATAAATAAAAAATAAAATAAAATAAAAAAATCAGAAAAATTATTCCATTGCTACAAAATGGTGTGAAATCTGATAGAACTTTAGGACAAAAATATTACTCTATTATCAACTACACTTGTGACTGTTGTGGGGAAAAATGAGTTGATTAATATTTTGTTAATTGTGTATATGGAGAATGGTAATTATAATCGGAGAATTTACTTATTCAGTAATTTAGAAAGACAGAAAACAAATACTAACTTGGAGTAGAAGTTTCACTTGATTAGTCACTAACTTCTTTATTCTCTTTTCTCTTGTCTTTTTATTTTTGTGTGCATTAGTTTTAACTAACTTTTTACTTTTGTAAAATATTTGTGGGTATCATCGCTGTGAACCCTCACAAGACTACAACTC
>SKCR01025063.1:0-18459 GCA_019454045.1 Zanthoxylum bungeanum | reverse complement strand
TAGTAGTACTCCCGATCACTCTACACCTTTGTTTTGCAGGATCGCTAGCGCCCCCAACTACAAATTCTCGATTGTGGACCTCGGGCGAAAACCAGCGTCTACAGGAGCGAAATCCCGAAAGAGAGCTGAAGCTCGAGAGTGCCGAAGCCGGAGAGGGAGCGAAATCCCGAAAGAGAGCCGAAGCCCGAGAGTGCCGAAGCCAGAGAAGGAGAGAAATCCCGAAAGAGAGCCGAAGCCCGACAGAGAGGGAGTGAAATCCCTAAGAGAGCCGAAGCCCGACAGAGAGGGAATGAAACCCCGAGAGAGAGCGGAAGCAAATCTAAAAGAGAGTTGAAACCCGAAAGGAGTCGGCACAGAGCACACTTGTGAATGGGTGGCAAGAAGGGGTGGCGCGTGAGGTTCACGTGCTGATGGTGGTCGCGATCCCCACGCGCCGACGCAAGCAGAGGGAGTGAAACTAGAAAAATGAGAACCTGGTGTCTGATACCATGTTAGATAATGAAAGAAAGTCTTGAATTCACTCTATATGAATTTACAATGGTAGGGGCCCTTTATATAGGCTACATAGAAAACCAAAATAGAAAATGAATTCTATAGTAATGAACAATAATAATGAATATAGGAAATATGCATCTAATAGGGAAATATAATAGAACCATGAATCTTAATGCTACTATGAATTCTATTTTGGAGATTGATTCCACAATATAGATTTCCATAATAATATTCCTTAATATTCCTTAACACTTTTGTCCATATATATGAAAAAATAAAAAGAAGAATGAAATGATGATGTGCCCAAATAACTAAAACATTGAAATAAATGATTAATGCAAAGAAAAAAAAAAGAGCTTAAGGGGAACCTTTTTATCATTGAATATATGTTTAATGCCGTCGTCAATTGGCAGATGTAATACCACATGTAAGAAAAAAAAATGCTTTTGAAAGTTTTTAAAAGAGAGACAGAGGGAGACGCGTTAAAGGGAAGCAAAAGGAAAAAAAAAATTATCTCTCTATCTCCTATTTTTTCTCTATTCCACAGCTCTATCTCTGTCTAAACTTGAAATCGCCGCCGCCGCTCCTCCGCCGGTCACCTTCAGCCACGCGCCGGTCCATCGGAAAGCTACCGATGTCAGCTTTCCAGATTTGCCTAGATCGAGCCGAACGGACGCCAGACGCTCCTTCACGCGCCGCCGGAAGAGGACGGTTTGTCGCCATCGTTTTTGCATTTTCCGGCCACCTCCGATCACTTCTGACGTCACCTCCGGCGAGTGGGTACTTTTCAGGCCGAGATCTTTCCAACGCCAGTGGTCACTTCCTGATCCGACATCGTTTGAGTTGTTTTCTATTTTATATCTACCGGTAATTTGGGATTTGTACTGGAAGTTGAGATCCGACCGTTGGATCGACGATCCGAACATTTCAGATTGTTGCTCTCGATTATACGAGCATTTTGGTATATATATTCACCATTGATAGTATCTGGTTGTGGGGCCCGATTTTTGGTAGTGGGGCCTGAATTTCGTTATGGGGCCCGCTTGTCTCGTTAAGCGTATCAGCAAGTTCCGAAGCCATTTGTCGCTGTGATCCTTGAGATGTTTCTGACCAGTGGATCTTTCTTTGAGAGGTTTGGAGATCGTTGGAGCTCGGTATGTGATTATTATCGTTTTGGGGGTGTAAATGATAGAATTGGAAAGTTTTGGACATAATTGTAAATTCTGGCATTTAGGGGCTAAAACGGAAATTTAGAAAGTGTAGGGGTAAAATCGTAATTTTGGATAAATTGAGGGACCTGATCGTAATTTTATATTTTTCAGATTCATGGCGAGGATATAGATTTATTCAGAGCTTTTGCATGGATAGAGGTAAGTACACTCTGTGGTGATTCTCTTAACATAAATGTTTGATGATTGATGGTTGTTGTGAGAGTCGATATATATATATATATATATATATATATATATATATATATATATATATTGGTATAATTATATATATTTTGTTATATATATTTACATATTGTGAGATATTGTATTGAGATATTAAAAGCATGATAAATATGAAATCATGATTGTTGAGATGAGATTGATGGATTGGATGCGAGATGTGATTGTATTGGATGATGTGTGTTGTTGTGTTATACAGGCGGGTTTTGTATAATAGTGGTCGGATTTGAGATGATGTGATGATACATCAGATGGTATGAGATTGATGGAAACATTGGGAGTTGTGATGAGGTACTCTCCCATTGGTTTTTGATTTGGGGGTATACGGGGACTCCCCCATTGATTTTAACTCACTCACACATATTTTGTGAGCTGATATGGTTGGAAACCTTGGGAGTTGTGATGATGTACTCTTCCATTGGTTTCAATCCTCTGTTATACTAAACCCGGATTAACAACCATGTTTGATGGATGTTTGTATTGTTGTGGGATGATTGTATGAGATGATATTACAATATATGATATTTTCATATATTATATTATATTATATATATATATATATATATATATATATATATTATATATATATATATAACCTTATTTTGTTGGTGAGGTCATGTTGAGAGAATGAGTGCTTACTTGCTGAGCTTTTTAAGCTCACTCCCCTCTTCCCTCAAACATTCCAGGTAGTTCGCGAGCATAGCAGGAGCAGTACCAGAATTGGATCCACGTGCCACAGTTGTATTTTCGGGTTGGTCAGAACATTTGAGTCGTCAGTTGTATATTATTAAGACATGTGTTGTAAACTATATATTTGATGAATATTCCATGTATTTGTAATTTATGATGTAATATTGTGTGAAATCAAATGATGGGTTTGACATATAGATTGCTCAAGCTGAAGTTGATCGCGGACCTCTTTCTAGGGTTGGGCCCGCCCTAGGGAGGGGGTCGTGACAGCAGAGACATCAGCTTGGGTGTCTTGACTTGTCCATAACCAAAGGTCTCCATGCTGGGAATTCAATATCATACAAACCTGAGCAGAAGCAAGAGAGGCTGTGTAGATCATCAAGTCGCATTAGAGACAAACTAGGAAACGTGATCTTCTTTGTTAATAATTGACCATTATTTTTTAGTCAAGTTTTTAGTAATATCACAAAATCTAGGCACTCACTTTTGATGAAAATGTTAATAATTGACCAACTTATATACTGCACAAGGCAAAATCTAATGAATGTAGAGGTATGAAAGTTATCACAATTGCTCACTGGTGGTGTTTGAATTGATTTGTAGTACTTGACTTTGCATTTTTTACTCGTTATTGCTACTTTTATCCTTCCTTCCATTCATGTTTCTTTCTTTCTTTTCTTTAATTTTCTTTTATTTATGGAAAAAAAAAAAAGAAAAAGAAAAAATAACTAGACTAAGATGAGGATTAAAAGATACCAATCTCATTAAAACTTTTACCGACATCGGTTAGTGCAAAAACGGAAGAAAAACCCAAATTGCAATTATTAAAAAGATGAAGAATCAAATTAGGATTACACTCCAACCAAAAGTTAAGTCATCCTATATTAAATAACTCCATATCTTTAACAACTTTGATCAATAACACTAAGTATTTGAAAAAAGAAATCTTATTTTTGAATTGACACATTCATACATCAAATTGCATTTATTTTTCACAAACTGAAGCAGTTTCCTTCCAATACTAATTATTACATTCAGAATATGTATATGATTCACACACTATTAATTGGTAACAATCAACACGTATGATTGATTATAAATTAATATCAAATTATTGTTACAAGCAGCTCCCAGAACTAAAGTAATTTATTGTATTAAAATCCCAAGCAATCTGGCCATGGCATTCCTGAGAGGCTGAAAACAGAAGAATTTACATCATGATCCCAATTGGAGAAATTAAATACAATAAATTCTTTTGTCCATATATGAAAAAAAGAAAAAGAAGAATGAAATTCAATCAACTGATGATGTGTCCAAACCTGTCAATGCTCCTCGTCTATACGATGATTCTGAGAACAAATCAATAATTTGAATTAGCTAGAGCAATATTTAACTAAAACATTGAAATAAATGATTAATGCAAAGAAAAAAAAAAGAGCTTAAGGGGGTACCTTTTTATCATTGAATATATGTTTAATGCCGTCGTCAATTACCAGAAACCTGAGCTTGGGTGTCTTGACTTGTCCATAACCAAAGGTCTCTATGCTTGGACAGTTAATCATTCTTAAATGCTCCAAAGCTGGGAATTCAATTTCATACAAACCTGAGCAGAAGCAAGAGAGGCTGTTTAGATCATAGAGATCCATCTTAGACAAACAAGGAAACGTGATCTTCTTTGTTGATGCTCCCACTTCTTCTTCATCAGTGGCCGTGATTATCTCCTTCAATTTTGGACAACGATCTACCTTCAGCTTTTGAAGTCGCACCAGACTTTTGACCATGGTGGTTGTGAATAAGCTTCGTAATTCCCTGCAGTAAGAAATAAGAACGGAAACCATATATTTTGGATATTGATTCCATATTCCTTAACAAATGCAACGAAAAAAAAAAAAAAAAGAGCTCAAGGGGTACCTTGGCGGAGACATGAGCTTGGGTGTCTTGACTTGTCCATGACAAAAGGTCTCCATGCTTGGACATTTACTTATTTCTAAAGTCTCCAAAGCTGGGAATTCAATATCATACAAACCTGAGCAGAAGCAAGAGAGGCTGTTTAGATCCAAGAGTAGCATGAGAGACAAACAAGGAAATGTGATCTTCTTTGTTGATGCTCCCACTTCTTCTTCTTCTTCTTCATCAGTGGCCGTGATTATCTCCTTCAATTTTGGACAGCCAAATACCTCCAGGCTTTGAAGTCGCACCAGGCTTTTGACCATGGAGGTTGTGAATAAGCTTTGTAATTCCCTGCATTCACCAATACTAACGGAAACCAGGTTCTCTAAAGCCAAACTCGGAGTGGCGTGAATTTGTTCTCTTCTTTTCCACTTCTTTTCACGATCCTCTGCTGCTTTCCTTTCAAATATCTCCTCTAATTTGCTGCAATGAGTTACATTCACTTCTTCCAAATGAATAAGGCTTTCCACTAGAGCCACCGGAAATAATACTCGTAACTCTGTGCATTCAGACAGATATACTCTCTTCAGGTTATGGAGACTTGCCAATTGAGCGTCACCTTTCCATATGTGTGTCAACCGAGGCAGATCGCTCAACTCCAGTTCCTTTAATGATGAGCAAAACTCTGGTTCTTCTTTTGTAATCTCTAACCCTTCAAATCCGAAAACATATAGCATCGAATCACAGTATGCTGCTGAAAAATATTCAAGATTCTGAAAACTTTTGAGCAAATGACCTGATAACATGTTCAATAGCTTATCACAATATAGCACATCTAGCCTTTTCACATTACCGAAGTACCCGCTTGGGAGTTGACCATGGCATATGCCAAGAAAATTTGAATTAGAATGTATTGCCAGCCATTCTAACTTGTGGAAAGTCACTCGGGGCGCCCTTTCCAATGTGTTGAAGAGATATCCCGTCTCCTCACATTCTCCGATATATAGAAACTTCAGTTCATTGAATCCCTCGTTAACTTGGTCAACGAATACATTCTCCACACTGTTGAATTTAAATAAAACAAGAATCTCTGATCTGATCATCAAATTTTTAATCCAAGCATGTAGCACTGGAATCATCATGTCATGTGAAAGACTCAATGCTCTAGAGCATCTCTTGTGAAATTCTTTAAAAAAAACCTCAATAAATTCTTCGACAGGATAACCTATTGAAATTGAAAAGCTTGTTAGGTTTACAGAGGGCATATCACGAGGTAAGATAACGCCTTCAGGCAAAACAATGTGCAAGCTAGTCAATCTAGACAAAGCTTGTAACTCGATGAGTCTTGCATTATTACTTCTTGAATCTCCTTCGCTTTCAGAATCCCAGAGGATGAAACTCATTGCCATGTATAACTCCTCCAACTTACAAAGGCGAGAAATGACACCATATGGAATTCTTTTTAATTCTTCACATCCGGTCAAATCTAGCAACCTTAGGTGACTTAATTGGCCAAAATTGATGGGGATCTCTTTTATATTAGAACCTGATAGATCAAGAACCTCTAATCTAAATAACTCTCCGATTAGAGATAGGTCATCATGAAATTTGCATCGAAAAAGACACAATGTTCTGAGGTTAGAAAGGAATGAAAGTGATGGAGGCAATGACGAGAGGTTGTTGTAACTCATGTCTAAAACTTTTATATCTTTTATTCCTTGAAAGAAATTGTTTGGAATTTTCAACCCAACATTTTTCTGCAGCAATAAAGCCAGGAGGTTTGGGTAATCCATTTCCAACCCATCAGGTACCTCATCAATATTATTATGTATCAATGAGATTACTTTGAGATCTTTACACGTGTCTCTAGTTGGCCAATCATTTAGACCCACCCCGGCTTTAATCATGTAGTCATTTTTAGATGCTATTTGTTGTGCAGCATCCCGCACAACATCGTGCATTTTAACATACCCTTCCTCGTCACCATCAATCAACAAAAAGGAAAAGATAAGGGAACTTACAAGACTACGTGCTCTGCCTCTAGCCTTCTCCATTGAATCTATGTTTTGAAAGCACATCAAACCCATTCCATATCTTGCCAACACTTCAACTGGAATTTGGAAATCTTCTGGAAAGCAGCTGCATAGCAGAAATATTGATTTTGCTTCCTCGCTTTTCAGAAAATTGTAGCTTAGCTCCACACGTGAAAGTACATGGTCTTGCATTCCTTCGATGTTCGTCGGCGATGACTTTTTAAGTTGTTCATTAGCGTCTTTCCAAACAAGCTCATCCACGCCCTTCAGTGCTCTTCCTACAGTGAGAATTGCGATTGGTAAACCACCACATTCATCAGCTACCTCTCTTGCTATCGGGTTTATTTCAGGATTATCAACTTCTGGACCTACAGCCTCCCTGAAAAGGCTCCAAGATTCGTCTTTTGTTAAAGTTCCAACGACAAAAATTTGATGAGCATTCATTTGATGGCACACCCGACGGCTTCGAGAGGTTAGCAAAATCTTACAGCCTTTGTGATCTTTTCCATAAGGAATACCGACCTCAGAGAATTCAATTCTTCCCCACAAGTCGTCCAATATTACAAGCAACCTCTTCGCCTTTTGGAGTCTTGAACTCAAAGAACTAGCTCTTGTTGGGTCGTCTTTTTCAGGCATATCTTTGAAACCTAACCAACTAGCTATTTCATCTTGAATCTTGGTAATGCTCGGAGGTTGAGAGACAACAGCCATCGCTACTTCATCAAACATCTTCATTTGATCTTTGGCTTGTTTCTGAATTTCCTTGACTAGTGTGGTCTTGCCCACACCACCCATACCACATATTCCAATTATGCTGATATTTTCATCCTTCAGGGCCTCTATTATTTCCTTCATGATTAATTCTCTGGATTTGAAAGCGCTGAATCCTTCTGAGAGAGATATTATTGGCGGTGGAGGAGCAGGAAGAGACACATCTTTCCCGAAACTTCCACCCGCTCCTATGAGAGTAGAAATCTCCTGAGTCTTGGCCTTTGCCTCTTTGCTGAATCTGTAACGAGAGGTGAGGTTAATACACCACCCACCGAGGCACCTCTTGTTTGCTTTCACTTCATCTTCCAACAACTTTTCTGCAACCGCAATGATATTATCAACTTCTGCTATCCAGTTTTGAACCGTATCTTTGATGGTTTCTCCATTTTTTCCTGCAGCATCAATTTCTGCTTGCAAGTCGTTTCTTCCATCTGCAAGCTTCTTTAATTCCTTTCTTAATGCTTGGATGTTGTCATTGTACTTAATCAAGTAACCAAACTGACGGACTGTTGCATTGAACAGCTCGTCAACAATCTTCTCCACAATTTTCCCCGGAATAGAAGTAACATTTTCCATGAGGCCTAATTTATTGAGTGTTTGGGGATGAAGGAATGGTATATGCGATATAAGGCAATTTTGACAGGCAATAAATTACGCAAAGGGTGTGTGTATATTTTCTCTGGCTTAGCTTGCAACAAATGAAAGGGTGAGATGAGATGAAATCAATTGCATTTTTCAGCATATATATACAGTTGAGGTTGATGAACAGATTAATGGTTAGTGTCTGAGTGTGTATTATAAGAAAAAGAAAAGCATAATAACAGAATAAAGATTTGTAATCTGAAAAACAAAAAGTAAAGTATCAACATATATGAAGCAAAAGATAAAGAACAAATAAATAAGAATGCTAAAGAATATGGGTAATGTCATTGTTATCTTTTTTCATTTATAAGTTTATATTATGATTATGTTATATTCTTTTTCTATATGAGAAGGAACCAAGATATAGACCTATTAAATTAAGAAACGAATATTTATTTTGTTTTAAAAAATAATTGGCTATAGCTTAAACACAATACTTGGGAGCAGAGTAAATTTTCAGTTTTCTTTTTAATAATATTCCCTTAATGCATGGAGTCTAGCTTAGTGAGTCTTAGGAACAAACTTAGATGGAACTACATTAAGGATATACATTTTTGTTTGCAATGCATACCCTCAGAACAAACTAGGTAGTGAGCTATAACTAACATAGATATTATCATGTCTAGTACGGTCCGATTTCTCCTATCTGTAATACCATTTTATTGTGGTGTTCCAAGTGTTGCTCAACTAAGAATTCCTCAAAATCTCTGTCAAGGTATTCTATTCCACAATCTGATCATAGAGTTTTGATCATCTTATCTAATTGGTTCTCAACCTCAGCACGATATTCTTTGAACTTTTCAAAAATATCTGACTTGTGTTGCATTAGGTAAACGTATCCATATCTAGAATAATTGTCAAAAAAATATGACAAAATATTTATAACCACCTCGGGCTCTTACATTCATCGGTCCGAATGTATTAGCTCATGTGGTTGATTAGCTCTTATACATTTTCCAATAAAAGGTATTTTGGTCATCTTTCTTTCTAGATAGGATTCACAGACTGGTAAAGTTCTGACCTTTAACTAGTTTAAAACTCCGTTCTTTATCAACATGTCTATCCGGTAAAGGCTGATATGACCAAGTCTAAGATGCCACAGATATGTGTCATCGTGAGAAATCTTATGCCGTTTTGTTTTAGGATTCGCAACATTAAACATTTCAGTGTTGAGCAGTGACCTATGTGTCAACGGTTTTAACACATATAAATTATTTTATGTGTTACATGTGCATATGGTTAATCCATTTCTACCAATAATAACCAAATTACTATTAAAAGAAATCGAAAAACCATCATCAAAAATTTTGGAAACAAAAATCAAATTCATGCGAAAATCAAGAATGAATAACATATTGACCAAATTTAAATAACTATTATTCAAAAAAACTTAAATTGGAAACTCACACTGCTCTTGCTGAAACGGCTTCCCTTGTCCTGGCCCTCATGGTGTAGTCACATTCAGCAAGGTCCATCCATGAGTCAAGTAGCTGCAAAGAAGAACAAACATGGTTAGTGGCTCCAGAATTAACAATCCATGCGGATTTAGCATCCTTCACTAGAGATTCGATAACAAATAAATCGTATTTACATGTGGCCTTCTTCTCTTTCAGCTCAGCAGGACAGTTCCTTTTCTAATGCCCGTCTTTGTCGTAGTGGAAACACTTTCCCTTGGGCTTGGCATCCTTGGAGCCTTTCTTGTTCTTCTTCTTCATAGTCTTAGCCTTAGCCTTCTGGGTGTCTTTCTTCTTGTTTCTAGCAGATATAGAAGATTCGACAATATTTACCTTAGCACTTGGCTTACGAGGATCCACAAGCATAGACTCATACTGGGTGAGCTCATTGAGCAGTTGGGTCAAGGTAAAAGACAACTTGTTCATAACATAGTTTCTTTTAAACATCATGAAACTCTTCGAAAAAGTTTCCATAATCATGGTCATTTGCCTTCGCTCGTCAATATAAGCTCCATGGGTTTCGGTTGTATTGAGATAGGCCATCATCCTCTAGATATGCTCTAAGACTGAGTTCTTTTCCTTCATTCTAGCAGTCATCGCTGAGACCATGGCCTCATGATGGTGACGCTTTGAAGGCTTCCCGAATATGCCCTGCAATGACTTCTTCATCTGAGATGTTGTAGCCATAGGCCCATGTTTTGTAGCAAGAACCTCAGACATCCTTTCTAGCAGGTAGCAGCAGGCCTTCTTATTAGCCACGACCCATTTTTGATAGACATCGTATATAGCTTGGCCAGCATTTCCCGCCATCTCGGGAGGACATTCCTCTGTCAGGATAAACTTTAGGTCTCCACAGACCATGATAACGTACATGTTACTTTTCCACTTGATATAATTTTCTCCCATTAATTTATAATTAGAGAGAATGGAAATAATTGGAGAAATCATGGCTGAAAAATAAAGTAAACATACATTTAATATTTATTCATCGCATATTAAAATTATCAAATATTTTGGTACAAAATTAAACATGATGCATGAACTATGAATCATGAATTAGAAACCTAAGAAAATTAATATGCCACAAAAATCTATCATCCCATAAATAAGTGTCGTCATATGGTATGTCAAGTATTTGCATGTTAGATTAAGACAATCTCGATTGATTAATACATGCGGGAATAACTCTTATTCCTATATTAACCAACCACTTTGATTTGATCAAGGAATTTCGATTAACATTTAAATATCATTCCTTTGTGAGTGTGACCCGTTGTTTCGGAACTCTTGGACTTAACTAGTGAAGTATCACTGCAGGGTAGGTTAGTTCACCGGATACATCTTGAGTAAGGGTAGCAATTTGGGTCAAGATTCATTTATTCGATTTGATTCGCTTTAAAGCGAATACGGGTTTAAAAAAATGGATTCATTTAATAAATGGGTCAATTCGATTCGGTTCATTTATTAAATGAATCGAATACGAATTTGAGCTCATTGATTCGTTCATTCTTTTAGGATTCATTTTATTATTTTTATTTACTAGTTCTTGTTAATTTTCAATTAAGATTCGAAAATTATAGCTAATTACTATATAAAAGGTAATATTTTCGATATTTGGTAAGACATTTTTAGTAAATATATTAATTACATATTTCATATGTATATATTTATGAAGAATTAATGTAAATCAAGTGTGGTAAATTATTTTATTAAATAATATTACGAATAAATGACTAAAGGAATATTCTTATTCGATTCGTTTAATAAACGAATCGAATAGGAATCCTGATATTAGGATTCGTTTAATAAAATAATCGAATACAAATCTATCATATTTTGATTCGATTCGTTTAGGTTTCGATACAAATTCAATTCGTTGATTCGTTTTGCCACCCCTAATCTAGAGCCCTTATCATCTCGGAATCCAAACTTGATATTGACTCAAAATAGACACCATCCGTAGGGGACAAAAGCAAAGTCGTCTCGAGACGCCTTTTGAATCTCACGTTTTCAAACTAACAACGGAGATCGCGGGATATACTGTCGTATATATCTATCTCACTCACTATTTTAAAATTAAGGTTTCTATTTTAAAAATATCTAATATTTTAGTTTACTAGTGTGAATAAATTTATGGCGGCTAAACCATAACTCTTATTTACACTAGTATACAGTACACTATTAGTGATCTTACCAATTTTAACTCTTTAAATTTAACTCACTAATATCCATTAGTCTTTACTAATTATTTTACTCAATTAAACTAATTTAATTGAGGTAGTTTTAGCGACCTATTATATTTTAACTCTTAAATGTTAGAACACTAACAAGTTTAAAATTTTGAAAAATTTTAAAATTCTAAATTGGTCAAAATTTTAATTAAATCATTTAATTATTCTAAGTGCGTTATAAAATCCAATGGTACGTGGAGTTGTATCTCGAGTACAGACCACACTGCCATCTATTCGGAATCAGCTATGAAATTTACGTTCGGGTTGCCATCCTATATACCAATGGAATTCATGATGCACTTATTAACCCCATATTTTAGAATTTACAATTTTAAACTATAAAATTAATTAATCTAATTAATCATTTTTCAAGCATACCATATTCTAATTTAACCATTTCAAATTACATAAAATCATATTTTATGTTTAGAATATTTATGCATTCAAAGCATGTTATGTCATGTGAAATTACAAGAGTATGCACCCTAAGCTATATGATATGTTATTCAAACATTTCGAATTAAACATACATACAAAGTAAAAAATAATTTTGCATTGACCGAACTCTTATTTTTCCTATACTAATCTAATTAGTACATAAAATTCTCAAGGCATTCTTTGTTCTTCAAATCTTTGCTCCATGGTGGTGTTGGCTACTTTTGCGAAATAAATTTACATAGGAAAATTAAATTACAACATTTCTAAAAAAAAATGGCCTTATGCCTTACATCCCAAAACCAAAGTCAACATAAAAATATGAGTTGGAAAAATTTACAACCAATGCACAAATATCCATTCCTCGCATGAATCAACAATAATCTTTCATCTTCTTAATATTACTTTGTGTCTACTCATTTAAACATGCATATAATCATTTATATCTCATAAAAATAAATAAAAACAATAACTTTAAATGAAAAAGAAAATGGTTAAGAATATTTTTCAACCTCGCTCTCGATACCAATTGTAGGAACCACTTTCCTTGCGTAGCGGAAGCACGATAGTTACCCAGTCAACTCCCTACCGATTAAAAAACCAAGACCAAATACTCCAAGTAATTAGACATTAAAACAGAAGATGGCTAATAGATTCCCCACTCAATCCACACATATGATAAGACATCAAAGAATGATTAAGAATACATCTTCGGTTTAAAAAAGACTTTAGTTCGCACTCTACCAAGAAGAACAAGCCAAATGAAGAATTGAACTTTCTTAGGCGCAATATTTATCAAAATAAAAGAAAAATATCATGGATTGGATTATGATATAAAGAAATGATAAGAGAGCAATTCCTCACCGAAAACTTTATAGGCTGACAAAGAGACCAAGAGATCAAATTAACAAATGCTTGAATTAGAGGAAAAACGTGAACTAACTGAAGCAATAAAGTGAGTTAGCTTGTTCAGAGACCCATAGGGTGTGACGCCAAGGGGAAACCGACTCACTTAAATTGAGAAAAACAACCACATAAATTTCCTTATTAATTGCAAGTCGAAGTAAGGAGGGGAAATGACTTTTAGTGGATTTTGCGAGCACCAATTTTGAAGTCAAAACTATAATCTTGATCCATTACCTACTAAAAATTTCAAGTTCTGTTTCCATGTACCTGAGCCGAAACCAACATCCTGATGTTTTACTATATCATCTCAAATTACCAAGAGTCTATTGGAAGAATATTGGGGAAACCAGTCAGAAGTGCAGCCACCATATTTGTGACATATAAATCTCTTCCATGAGGAAGACTCTTCGGATGCAAACCATCAGATCCATTTAAGCAAAAAATACTTGATTTTTCATTGCCAAGTCCACAACACTAAGACTATCAGAGACAAGAGGCTTCTTTACAATATCCTTTTCCACAATACAAATAGCTCTTTTTTTAAGAGAACTCTCCCACAAGAATTGTCGAAAGATAGCTTCAAGCTTCTCACAAATACTCTTAGGAAATTTGAATAAAGAGAGATAATATAGTGGAATGGAAGAGGGGGAAGACTTAAGAAAGGTAAGCCTACTTCCAAACGATAAAGACCTATTTTCCAATTACATAATCTGAAGCAAACTTGGTTGAGAACTGGAAGCCATAAAGCCCTTCGCCTAAGGTTACCGCATATTGGAAGATCCAAGTACTTGAAAGGAGCATATATGTATCTATAATTTAAGAGAGAAGCCGCATAATTAGCCCAAGTAAGTTCCCTATCGATGCAAACAATAAAAAATTTCTTGTAATTACCTTTGAGACCAGAGACAACTTCAAAGCAACGAATGACCCTTCTGATATTGAAAAAAGCGTCAGTACTTTCTTAGAGAAGATAAGGGTGTCATTAGCAAACTGAAGATTGGAAATTATCAAATCCTAATTACCCACTGTAGATGCCTAAAATTAGCCATGCCATTAGGGACACATGTCGAAGCACAAAGGAATCCTTCCTCAACAAGCTTCATTATTGAAACTGTTATAAATAGACAAAGGTTCAATAGAAAGATGGCACATGTCATGGTACAGTTGTACTAGTAGATAGAATGAGATGGAAACCAACTCCGAGGAAAATAATCCCGGACACAACCAGAATTCAATTCCAATGTCATACTACCCCGAAATCTATAAGATCTTCGGAAACACCGAGCTTAATCATAATGGGCTCACTAAGATTCTAGAATGACGTCACTCTGAAACAACATCATTCCAAGATCATTGTACTTCGGAAAGTAAAGAACTCTCAAGATTCAAATACAATCTATTATGCACCAACCCAAAATCCGGAGAGGTTTATATTCCAGAACGACTATGAGATATCAAAAGTATTTTGATCTCAAACATTAGAACACCAATACATTCCCCTGGATTTCTCTGAAATACCCTAGGACACCCCAGAAAGTGTGACGTCACATATATCTCTACCCGAGATTATGATATCACATATATCTCTGCCTGTGATTATGATATTATAAAATATCTTTGCTAGAGATTAAATAAAATAATGTTCCACTTACACTAACATGCAAGATTAATTAACATGCATAACGACATGTGTCACATTCTATCATGTACTAATAGAAGTGTACACTATGCAGAAAAGTCACCAGTTCATCAATGGACACGTATGTTGACTAGAAACCCTAATTAAGAGACAAACACAAGAAGATGAAGGAAATCCTAACCAAATTGAAAGTTTATTGATGAGTGGTATTTATATCACTATTTCTCACTCATTTAACCTAATATTTTGTATAATTTCTTGAGTCTTGTGAATATTTTGATGTGTTTTGTGTTATTTTGTAGATAAATAAAATTTCAGGACATTCTGGAGGTGATTTGGGCCAAAACAGTGAAAATTGGACGAAAATGGCATTTTGGTAAATTCCCGCGTCGCGACGCCAAGACATTCAGCGTCGCGACGCCTAACGTGCACCAGAGCTGCTAACGTGCGCCGGGTTAACGGGCCAGAATTTGAGAAGTTTGACTTTGCTAAAATGCGTTGTGCCACGTGTCACCATCACAGCCGAGCTGCTAAAGTGCGTCGTGCCACGTGTCATCATCCTACGGTGTCGACACTCACAATTGCCACGTGTGCCACGTGTCATCCTATGTCATCGCCACATCATCGGTCAATGAGTCAACCTTTGACACGCGTCATGCCACGTCATCATCCACGTCAGCAGGTCAACGGAGTCAACATGCCACGTCATCATCAGCCAATCACGCCGTGACACGTGTCGCAATCCTACGGTGCCGACAATTGATCTCAGCCGCATTGCCACGTCAGCGCCACATCATCGCCACGTCAGCATAATAATTGAGCTTTTAGCCGCCTCGCCACGTGTCGTCTTATCTTCTTATCCGAATTGCCACGTGTCAAAACCAGAGCATGCCACGCCAACTGCAGCTGGCGTAGCGACGCCAAAGCCATTGTCGTCGCGACGCCGGAAGCCAACCGAGGCCTATAAATTCAGCTTCGAATTTCAGAATTGAATGCACCATTCTCTCTCTTATATTCTTTCTAAATAGAGAGTTTCTCTCTCTTCTATTCTTTTAGTATTTTTAGTTTTTTTTTTTAGTTTTTAATTTTTAGTTTTGTAAATAATTTTAATTACGTTTTGTAATAATAGTAATTTAATTTTTACTTTTTACTTTTTACAGTTTTTACTATTCACCATGATAAGGTAACTTCCTCAGTTAGGGTGAAAGGTAATTCTTTTACTGTTACTATTTAGATTAATCTCCCTTAAAAATAATATATTCACTATTTAAAATACTGACTTAAAAAGGATACCGCTATATTGGTCGGTTGGTAATTTAATTTTAATCTGGTTTAAACCCGACTAATCAATGATACCGCCAGATTGGTCGGTTGGTAATTAAATTTTGGTTCCGCATGTATGGCTGGTTTATGGACAAATACTACCGCCTTAATGGCTGGTTGGACTTAATTTGACTTAATCAGGATACCGCCAGATTGGTCGGTTGGTAATATTATCACAAGTTTATATATTATTTTATGGGAGATATCTAAATTAGTATTAGTAAAAGTAATTCATTTTACCTTAGCATTTTATTTTATTTTACTTTTCAGCTTTTACTTTATGTCTTTTACTTTTAAGTTCTTACTAGCCCTAGTTATGTGTTAGTTATCTGGGGTTGTGATGAATTCTAATATCACCGGTTTATAAGGGGTTATTTTATAGTTTGGGTAATTTAAAGGTTTACTTATTAAGTCTTAAGCTTAATGCTTCTTGTTGTCTGATCACCAATAAGATTGATGTGGTAAATCTAAAATGAACTAGACATAGGGATTTTAGGTTTAAGCCTTAAACTTAATAGCCCACGATCTTCCTTGAGGATAGATAACCCTTTAATAGATTTCTTTACAGGATAGACATATACATGTCGGGCGGGGGTAGCCATAATTGGAACTTAAACTTAATGAATCCAGATAATTTGGTTGACATAGACATATGGTTCAATTGGGTTAAACTGGGTATTTGCGTCTGAGCATCGACAGAGGCTTATGCATAATTTAGTGTTCCAGGTTAGTAAACTGATTTATTACACAAACATAAAATAATCACTTCATCTTTTAAAAGATATTAGAATGATTCACAACCCTAGATCTTTGTGTCTTTTGTTATTTTCCTTAGTATTTTCTTTTGTCTTTTTATTTATTTATTTAGCAAATCTACAATCAACCAAATCAATCAAGCAATCATTATTTTCTCCCTCAATTAGATATATGTAAATAAATAGATTCAATAATTAATAACAACAGTAGAAATTAAGTCCTCGTGGGATTGATATTTTTATACTACTTGAACGATACGTGCGCTTGCGTTATACGTGTGTGTTTACGCCGGTCAAGTTTTTGGCGCCGTTGCCGGGGACTTATATTTCTTGAGTTGTTAATTTTGAAGCTATCCAATTTACTTGTATCTAATTTTCTTTATTTTTATCTGTAATTTTTATTTCTTTCTTTTGTTTTCAGGTGATTAAAAAAAATGGAACATTATTGGGAGATTGAAAGATCAAGAGCTTTACTAGAATATACACCCCAAATCTGGGAGCAACAGTCCGATTTTCTGAGGCCTGTTGTCCAGCCCAATGATTATCACTGGATGCCAGAACCAAGCAATTCTACATTTGTTCAACAGAACGAAATGGGGAGATGTGTAATTTGTGATGGTAACCACCCGAGCGATCAATGTATTTACCTTTCAGAGTGGCAGAATTATCATAATCATTCAAGGTACGAAGAACTGTCATATTTTCCATCTCGTCCATCATCTACCTATGATCTTCATCAACAACTAGAACCATCAGAGGAAGATCAGTTGCTAAACATGCTCGAAGATATGTTCAAGAAACGAAAAGAAAAGTTGGATACAATGCTTGAAACAAGCCATAATCAATTTGAAAGTATTCAGAGACAATCAGAATTCATTCAGAGGATGACAGATCAAATGAGACAATTCACAGAAAACCAGAACTACACACCTCAAGAACCAGTTTCAGATGACACTGATGAAGCCTTCGAATACCAATCATTTCACAATGACACCTTAACAGAGGATGAGGCTGAGCAGTATCAACAACCAGAGGTATCAGTTCAGGAGCCCGAACCGGCAAAGTCTCGATTTGATTTTTATTATTCTGACTCTGACGAAGAAGCTGAGCTGTTTGTACCAACTGCATCAACACTTGAGGATGGAATTCTGTATCCTCAAAATGAAGATCTTGGAGATTCCATTGCACAAATGTTTGAAGAAGATCTACCTGAGCCAATCATTTCACCCAGATCAGAGGATGAAGACCTAAAATCTGACATTTCTTCACATCCTCAGGTTGATAATTTTGCAGCATGCATTTCACAGATGACAAATGAAGAGCTGAATGCAGAAATTTTCAAATACATCTGTGAAGAAAAGGTGGAACAAGAAGCAGAGCAAATGGAGGAGCAAATGTCTGACCTTATTAAAGATCTAGAGCATTCAGGAGAAACATCGCTGTTTTGGGGAGTACAAATCAAAGATATCGCCCAGAAGCTTGACAGAATGGAACTCCCATTCAAAGTCAAGCATCATACGAGACCTCCTGATTTTCTTTCTTTCTTTGCAGGAATCACTGGAACAACAATGAGCAAAAAGATGGCATGAGCACTGAATGAGACAAAACTCTTTTTGCCACTTTACCGTTGGAAGAGACCCTTCAAAAACAATGCTCACGGGATTGTCTTTAATCGGACATCCAAAACGAAATTGAAACCTCCTTAACAGATGAATTTCAGTCACGTCTGGCTGAAGACGAAAAA
>SKCR01025062.1:0-18333 GCA_019454045.1 Zanthoxylum bungeanum | reverse complement strand
TTCATCCATCAAAACCGAATTCAATGTGAGTTGATTCCGCCACCTCCTTTGATGTGTTCATATGAAATGTTTTTTATGCATGTTTGTGATCTTGTGGACTTGATTAAATTCCAACATCTCCTTGGGGGTCCTATCACAATCCCAATTCCGGCTCCCTTGTAATTCACCTTCTCCATCAAAATACCTTTGTCCATCTCTACTGTTATTGCTTGGATCTTTTCAAATCGGGAAAACTCAAACTTATACTGATCCCCTTCAACAGGTTGCAATCCAGAAACTCTACTATGCTTGCCCTTTGACCACTTTGTGTGAGATACTCAATGCCGAACTCTGTCAGCAATTTAACCACCTGCCCAATTTCCCCACTAGCGAAGGCACTGAATACAGATACTTCAGAGGATTCTCCTTTGCCACTACCTGGATCTTGTAAGACTGAAAATAATGCCGCAATTTTCTGGAAGCCCATACCACTGGCAAGACAGATCTTCTCTACTTCCTGATATCGAGCCTCATATGGGAACATCTTCTTACTCAGATAGTAAACTGCATGCTCTACCCCTGTCTCATCTGCATGTACCATCATTGTCCCCAGTGCTTCTGATTCTATGGCCAAATACAATATCAAAGGTCTGACTGGTCTCGGAGGTTTTAATACAGGAGGCTTTACCAAGTAATCTCGGATCTTGTCGAAGTCTACTTAACACTGCTCATTCCACGAAACCAGACCTGATGCATGCAACACATTTATAGACAACAAATCCACAATGTGGGACCTCACGTATTTGATTGAACTCATCTCGCATCCCATCGAATATACACCAATCGGCACGGAAAAGCATCGTGGTAAAGGATTTTAACCCCTCAAAATAGGGGACCTTTAATCCAACTTACTAAGCCCATGCGCTCGATCACATCATGCATATAAAAATAAATACAATAACATCGGACTTCGTATACCCGATTGAACACATCTTATATTCAACCGAATATACATTAATCGGTGAGGCGAAGCATTTTGGTAAAGGAATTTAACCCCTCAGAATAGGGGACCTTTAATCCAACTACTAAGCCCATGCGCTCGATCACATCATGCATATAAAAATAAAGACAATAACATCGGACTTCGTATACTCGATTGAACACATCTTATATTCAACCGAATATACATTAATCGGCGCGGCAAAGCATCGTGGTAAAGGATTTTAACCCCTCAGAATAAAGGTCATTTAATCCAACTTACTAAGCCCATCCGCTCGATCACATCATGCATATAAAAATAAAGACAATAACATCGGACTTCGTATACTGGATTGAACACATCTTATATTCAACCGAATATACATTAATCGGCGCGGCAAAGCATCGTGGTAAAGGATTTTAACCCCTCAGAATAGGGGACATTTAATCCAACTTACTAAGCCCATGCGCTCGATCACATCATTACATAAACAAATAACATACGAAATTTAAATGACGAATAATAAATAAATCAAAGCAACATAAAACAAAAGAATGTGCCGTTTACTCAAGCGTTACATGGAGTTGTATCCCGAGTACAGATCATACTACCGTCCATTCGGAATCGGCTATGAAATTTATGTTCGGGTTTCCATCCGATATACCACGAGAGTTGACACATCTTTCATTTTATTCCAAGGCCACAACATACAATATTTCGTAATACATGTATATTTATCTACTCAAGGGCCACAATATGCATTTTAACATAATAATCATGCGAACAATACTCAATAATAATAAAAATAAAACTGAGAACGAGTGTGAAAAATACCCTCAGGTCTAACCCTTTTTGCTGACTTTCGGACCTACTTTTCGCGGAGATCGGAAAGGTTAAAGCTCCTCACTTTTTCGTTTCACTGGCTTAGCGTCTTAGCTCGCTGTTTTCGTTGTTTTGCTCGCTATTTGACTTCTGTTTTGCTGCTGCTTTCTCTGGATTTCTACTTACTGTTTCAGGTCTTCAAAGCTACTGTTTTTCATTTTTTAGGGGGTCTAAGGGCTGTGTTTTTTTATTGTTTTAGGAGGCTTTGAATGCAGTTTTTATGTTCATTGCAGTGCAGTTTTTACTACTGGTTTGGGGTGTTTTAGGGGGCTGTTTGGAGGGCTAAATTTCGGTGATGTAGCTGTTGTTTTTGGCGTTATTTGGCTGCTGTGTATGGAGTGTTTTGGCTGCTGTATTTTGTTATATGGCTGCTGTATCAGACTGTGTCTTTCTGTATGTGAGGGAGTGTTTGAAGGCTTGTTGTTTTTCCGGTAATGTGAGGGTGTAGATGAAGAGAATTGTTTGCTATTTTTCTTATGATTTGCGTGTAATGTCAAGGATTTCTTGCTGTGATTGCGTGTGAGTTCTGTATTCTGAAGAGAATCCATGTCTTGGTTAGGGGTTGTTTATAAAGAGAAGGATTAGGGCTTCCCCTTGTCTCACAAGGAAAAGATTGGATTTGGTGTCAAACAAGGAAAAATTTTGATTGATTGAGGGGACAAATTTTGGTGAATTCGGAAGGTTGAATATTTGATTTGCTTGGTTTAGCAATACAATATTTTAATTGGTTAAGATTGATTTTAATTAGGCATAATGTTTCTTTAATTTAGTATATAATATTTTGGATTAGGAAGTTACAATATATGATTTATCTTAATTAGGTATGACTATATTTATGTCTTATTTAATTTGGTATATCAATTAATTAATATTTTATTTAGTTAATATTTAATTTAATTAACATTTGATTTAATTTGTGTGTATTTTAGGGGCTATGGGCGTGTGTGCCTCTCTTGGTGGGCTAGGTGTTGTGTTGATTTGGTGAGTGGGTTATGTGGGTGGCAAGGGTTTTGGGCCAAGGTTAAAGGGTTTGCGGGTTTTTTTTTTGGGCCAAAGGTGCTATAAACGGAGGTCCAAAAAGTGAGCTTGATGCTAAACAAGTGAATAAGGATCTAACGAAATACCGATTCCCTTCCGATGACCGTTTCCCGCAATATCCTTAACTAAAAAGGTAGTGCCTCAAACTGATACTCATCATCGGGTTTCACATGCAAAAATGCAATCCCTACACCAACCACTCCAAACCATCAGTTTTCTCGAAGTAGTTTCTCCAATACGATCTTATAGTCATTTGGCCCCCAACATCCCATATATTTAGAGTATACTTCTGGTAAGTGATTGTTTTGATGTTGAAGCCAAGTGTGGGACTAATAACGCTGGTGTCTTCTCTATTGATCTTCAAAACAATCGTAGTCTTGCCAGAATTATCAAGAACCACCATGAGAATACACATTTCTTTCTCTTTTTTCTTGATCCTCCTTATGATGCTGAGAAGTCTCATTTAACTTCGAACCAAATACCTATGCGTTCAACCTCTGGGTAGACATAGTAGCATCAACTCTGGCATTTGAAAACTACCACTGCAACAACCGGTTATGAAATAACCTCAAGAAATGAACATCAACAACCTTGAGATCGTGCGAAGTAGAGAGGGCTGAGAGGTAGCTTGCGTTGCGTGTTGAAGGGGTTTACTGTGAATGGGTTTTTACGTGAATGTGTTGCTAGTTGGTGCTAAAGGTAGTGCCTCCAACTGATTTACTCAGTTCGAGCTATTTGTTTGTCATGTTATATGTTTTAGATTTATTTATATTCAAAAGATAAACGCTGTTATTCACATCTAATGTGTTTATCTCAATATCATCTTTATAAAATGAAACAATTTAGTGTTCTAGAATATAAAGGTAATCCGAACGGATTATACTCTGATATGGAGATAATATTTCTAGTCAAACTAGTTACATTGTAATAGTTTTCTAATTTAAGTACACACCTGAATGGTAGTTCCTAAACTTAGGTATCTACGGTTAAAACAGCGACTTTCGTCCCGTTTCCAATTCACAGATTAATCTAAACTGAAATTAGTATCCTGCTTTTCAGTAGATTCTGATTACCAGTACATATTTATGTACCACATCCAGTATCTAAATCCAATTTTAATACTAGCCGTGAATATATTTATGACAAACATATTTGAAGTCGGAGCCCTGCACCGTCTTCAATTCCTTAATGTCTGCTTTGTCCAAACTACAGTCATGCTTCCGCGATCCCGTTTGCCATAATTAAGGCAGACATTTTGGGATATGTCCTTTATCTTCCCAGAAGATTAAAATGACTTTGCCTTTGTCCATTTCGGTACCCCAGAAGCCTTTGGCCTTCCGGAATGTCGAAATAAGATGCGCCCTGCGCTTTTTGCCTTATTGCAAACTTTTGGCTTTGTCTCATTGAGAATAGTCGTGAACTCTCTAAGAGTTTTCTATTTCAATTTAGACTTTTAAGATTCTAAGGATAGATCTTTGAAGATCCTTCAATTTCATTATCATACTATAAGGATCTAATCCTTAGTTCTGATTAAGAAATTAAGGAGTCTCATTTGGCAAGTATAATGGATTAAGCACTAAGTTGTCATCACATGATTATTCCAATATCATGTTCTACTATTTTCTTAACTCCGGGCTTAGGCTCAAGATGTTATTTTATCGAATAAAGTAACTTCTTGGTTTTCAGGACTATCCTGAAGTTTTATTCCCAATTTTAAAATTAGACCATTTAAAACATTTTCCCTAGGATATGTTTTAAACGTTAATCTTTCAGTTTCATCTTGATTGCTATAGTCCAACTATCCAATCAACGATTTAGGTACTATTTATTGTAATGATTACTATAGTCAAACTATTTAATCAACTATAATTTAATTGGTTAAAATCAATTATATTAATTACTATAATCCAATTATAAATCAACTGTAATTAATTAAATCAAATATATTGATTACTATAAATCCATTATATAATCAACTATAAATGAAACAGTTTGAATACAGTCCAACTGTTTTATTTAAAAGAACTATTAAATATTAGTCCAACTAACATTTAATTTATTTGACGAAAAATTGATTGAGCGCGTAGGCAAGTAACTAAATGAATATTGTAAATTTAATACTTGCCTCCCACTATTTTTCGGCTATCCTCTAACCATCTGTTGAGTACTCGAGAAACCGTATTTCCTAGTGGGCTAGGATCCCGTTAAATATCACACAATCTTGACTTTGGCCAACAAATTGTATGATAATTAAGTAGGTAGATCTCTAAGATCAATTGGATCCCATCCAATTCCTAGTTCCAGTAGGTGGACATCCAAGTCCGAAACATATATCTTATATATGCCAATATATCCAGATATATACCTAACATTTTTCCTCTGAATCAACTAAGCCTTGGCTTTGGCACAACAAACTTAGGATCCCAGTTAAGCGTGACCCATTGACCTTGGAAAGCTTCGTAATCAATGTCGATGGACAAGAAGTGATCTGTACTTTGGCCAACAAATCACAACTTGGACAAGACACTGATATGGAACAAAGCCTTCGTGATTCAAACACATCATCGACGGACAAAGGCCTTGACTTGGCCAACAAACCAATGCCAGTCTGGATATTGAGTAAGAATCACTCAATGGAAGGAAAAATGCTTAATATTATTTGAGGGTTTTTCGCGTGCAAAATGGGCAACCAATTTGTTATCTTGTTAAGGTCTCATCATCATACACCCTTAAACATGCATTCTAACCGCATAATAATGAGCGTATAAATAAATAATATTGATATGCGGATGGATACTTAACACATTGTTCCTAGAACAAATCTCTCTATTTTCTCTCTCATGCTAGCACATGTATTACTTCTACCAGTTACATAACACTTCTAAAGAAACCTCATTTACATTGAGGGGAATAGGTGAGAAGAGAAATACACAGAGTAATGAGGTAATAGGCTGGACACGCAGTTCAATTAATAAATTCTAATTTATTACAATAATTTCCTAAATTGCCCCACCCATCTAATTTCCATCCGATATATATTATTCATGCAGCACAACCATGTATTCACACAAGCATGTTATCACAATCTAATCCAGTTAATTAATCTGAATATTATGACCATCCAATGTTCAAACAACGATTTGATTTTGCTCGAGTCAAACTCGTTTTGTGAATAAGTACTAAAGTACGAATTCTTGAATTAAATTAACTACACATTAATCAAATTTAATTGTATTTAATACTAATTCATTTATTTAATTCCAATTAAATATTACACTTTATAAATAAACCTTTACGACTTAGATTCTAAATCTAACCGTTACGGGTTTCAAAGGCCGATTAACATCCATGTTAATTTAATTTAAAGTCCAATGGGCTTTTAGTTAATTTCATAAGGCATGGACTTTTGGTCAACATGGGTCAAACCCAAAGACTAAATCCCATTTAAAGGAATCACCCTTATATGCCTAGAAACTAATTTAGGCCCATTAGGCCTAATTAAATTTAAAGGTCCATTAAGTCATAATTGGACTTTATCGATATGGTTTTGGGCCCAATTGGATCCAACCAATTTAGCCTAAACCAATCTTGGTACAACCAAGCCCAATAAGCCAAATTACAACTTTTCAAGCCCAAATCCAATTTAAACCCAAAATAATTAAATTCCAAAATTCCAATTCACAATTAACTACACAAAGTGTATGCCATAATTAATTACCCAAATTAACATTTCTAAAACATCAATTTACACAATTAATTATGTTCAATAACATCAAAACATGTCCAACACATTTTAATCAAAAATCAAACCCATTTTACATGCTATTAGTCTCGGCAATTAGGGTTAATTTATGTCCAATTTGGTTTCAATAAAATTAAATCCACAATCAACATTCCCAATCATTTCAAGTCATCCAATGATCAACGAAACAAAAATACCAAGACATTTAGGGTAGTAGTATCTCTCGGCCAAGCCAATGATTTTGGCAAAATTTGATCCAATCAATATTTCATGAAATTGATCCAATCCAACTTCAATTAAACATCATTTAAGCACACTCAATCAAACAATTTCATCAAATCATGCTCAAATTCATTTTATCCATTTTTAACCATAAATTCAATTTCATGCTTTAACTCGCTCTGTACTATTGTTGGGTTTCTACATCCCGAGGATCGAATAAAGCAATGAAACATACGTGCGAATAAATCAAAGAAGTTGCGGAATACTTACATTGATCGGTTGAGCGATGCGACGAAGAACAAAAACATTTTCTGCCCTTTGAGATGCTCTCGGCAATGTGCAGTTATCGTCCTCCATGAAATCGGCAATGGTGATTCCTCCAAGCTCCAAGCTTTGTGTGATTCCATGCTCACAAGTGTGGTTCCCTATCACCTTCGCAAGACCCCGGAAGTGTGCTAGCACTTAGGAATTTTTGCCATAAATATTCCTTAGCTTCTCCATGGCTCACGGTGAAGCCAGATTTAAAGAAGGAAGAGGCCCTAGGCCGAGAGAAATAGAAGAAGAAAGAGAAGAGAGAATATTGTGTTGGTTGGTAAAATTGTGTATCTAATACACTTCTTTAATTTCAAAAATTCATTTTCTTATTTTGTTTTCCAAAAGTCAAATGCAATAAAGCCTCAACCACCTCCATCAAATATTCACATCACAATGACAAGTTGTCATGTCACTCAAAGTGACTAGACATCACATCAATTGATTGACTAGTGATTTGACGCTTGTTGTGACTTGTGGGCCGCGCTTTAAATTCGCAATCGAGTGCGCCCGCAAACACTTCTGGGCTCGGGTTCGCTTTGTTAGTGTTCCTAGAACATGCCAAGGATCTAATAAGCAAGAAAAGGTGTTCATAAATTCATTATAAGTTGCGGAATTACTTACATTGAATGGATTTGAGCTCTTAAAATTTTTTAGAAGAAGATCTCCAAGATCCTTCCTTTGTGTTGATTCCAAGCTTTGAGTTGTGAATGAAGATCTCCAAGATCCAATCTTTGTGTTGATTCCAAGCTTTGAGTTGTTTCCAATCACCTTTGTTGATTCCTTGAAGTGCTAGCTAACTTGATTTTGCCACAAAATCAAAGAGAGAAGATGGAGAAGCTCACGCCCATAATGATGGATTAGGGTTTGTGTTTGTGAGATGTGTTACCAAATGAGAGAGAGAGATTCCTTTTGGTAAAAACCAATTTACCCTTTTCACCTAAACATGGTGGTTGGGTAAATGGTTTCACCAAAACCATTCCAAGGTGGTTGGAAAGTGGATGGTTTGGCATAAATTCCAACTACCCTCCCAACTACCACATGTGAAGTGGGCCCCACATTTGAATTCAAAATTCAAATGTCTCTACAAACATTTACTGCTGCTCGGATCCGTTTAATCCGATTAAACGAACTTTCGTCGCTAAATAATTAAATCTAATTTAATTAAATAACGATGCCTCGCAAATATATTATGAACGTCGTTTACGAATTAATTCTAAATTAATTCTTTCGTTCGTATTAAAGTCTGACTTTAATTTCGTAATGAAATCCAATTCATATTAATATATCTGATATATTAATTTTATCCCATACGAATAAATTAAATAGAAAAATCAAATTTAACTATTAAATTTATTTTACCGATTAAATCCAAATTAATCATGATCTCTCTCTTTCGAACACATTTAATCCCTGATTAAATAAAGCTTCAATTAATCCCAGATTAATTTTCTCTCTCTTAATTAATCCCATATTAATTCTAATCGAGTCAACTGTCATCGGTGAATCTTTGGGAAGCGACCCAAGAGATCTCTGGATATGTTGGCAGTAAATTCAGTTATCGGACTATCCGATAAAGTGAGTACCTCGTACCACGTGCTTACCGATTTACAAGACATGGTTGGCTTCTAGCAAAGCACACTGCCTACCCAATTCTCCAGAAATAATCTTACTGGAATATATAATCTATGTCAGACGTAGTATACGTAGTATTGCGTATAACGATCCAGTATCAGATGTCACGTGCAAGGCCTGGGGCTGGAATATGTCTGCCCCGTACGAAGCACATATCGGATATCAAGCAACTAGTCTCTTTTAATCGAATAATCATGACCTTATTATATTATCCCGATGGTTGCAACACAATAGAGAACTAGTTCTGAATCACTGCGTGATCATAATCTCCATATGTCTGAAGTGATACTTCCGTCTTGACATCACATCCAATACACTACGATTCTCAAAAAACCCAATAGAGGCGTACACATAAGCTGTTAAAGCCCTGGACGACGAAAACCAAAGTTTACTGATTGTCGCAAGTACTAGCGATGCAAGTCTAAGGTTAAGACCAAATACACCTACCCTAAAGCGGACTCCCATAGACACATATACATACTACCAATGGGATTTCGCAGGGTCTATCCAGAGCGAAGCTGTTTTCCGTACCATAGGTAAAACAAACCTCATATCGCACTTGCATAAGTATCCAATACTTAAATAAATGAGAACTATGCCGTTATGCCCTCATAACGCGCACAAGTGCAATACTAGTCTATTCCGTATTATCGATGTCCAATCTCGATAATACTACGACTACGGATATTTAATGATTAAACCTTTATGGATTGATATTGTCTCATGTCATCTCAATCCGGAACTAATCATAAGGACTTTTACCATTTATATATCAAAGTAAATAAATTACAAAACGGTTAAAGGCAATTTCATTACAACATTGTTAATTTTGTACAAAATCGCAATGTCTTTTACAATTAGTGACGCTATGGGTCATAATTGTCTAACAATCTCCCACTTGGCCTATAGCCAGTCACTCAAGCATCTAATACCTGAACTATGTATATGTCTCTCAAACTTTTACTGTGAAATAGCTTTCGTCAGCGGATCTGCAATGTTGTCATCTGATGCGACCTTCTCGATCTTCACATCGCCACGATGTATGATCTCACGAATCAGATAGAAATGTCGAAGAACATGCTTGGATCGTTGATGAGACCGCGGTCCTTAGCCTACGCTATAGCCCCGTTATTGTCACAATACAATGGAATGGACTCAGCTTCTAACATGACTACTCCTAATCTAATTAGGAATTTACGGATCCAAACTGCCTCTTTTACTGCTTCAGCTATAGCAATATACTCCGCTTCTGTTGTTGAATTGGCAATAGTCTCTTTCTTGGAAGATTTCAAGCTTACTGCTCTGTTGTTCAAACAAAATTTATACCCGGATTGCGACTTAGAGTCGTCTTTATCGATTTGGAAACTTGCATCGGTATATCTAGTTACCTCAAGTTCTCTATCTCCATAAACTAAGAAAACATCCTTAGTTTGTCTAAGATACTTAAGGATATTCTTAACCGCCATCCAGTGACCATCACCTGGATCGGCCTGATAGTGACTACACATGCTCAAAGCATACGAGACATCAGGTCGCGTACATATCATGGCATACATGATCGATCCGACTGCCGAGGCGAATGGTATCCGACTCATGCTGTTTCTCTCATCTTCAGTTTTAGGACACATGTCCTTAGATTGAGTGATGCCATGTGACACTGGTAACAGTCCCCTCTTGGACTGATCCATGTTGAATCTTTTCAACACTTTGTCAATGTACGTGCTCTGGGAGATTCCAAGCAGCTTTCTAGATCTATCCCGGTAGATCTTTATTCCTAGAATATAGGCTGCTTCTCCCAAATCTTTCATGGAGAATTTTAATGAAAGCCAAGCTTTCACTGATGTTAACATGGGAATGTCATTGCCCATAAGCATACAAAGTAAGGGACCATTTTGAACCCAACGGTATATAAGGTCTTCCCTTGTGAGGGGTGAGTGCCACCTTAAATCATTTTCGAGTTCACACTGGGTGGCGACTCCTTATTCTCTGGTTTAGTCCCTCGCGGGCTACTCCGTACTCTCTACGGGCTGTGAGCCAACAGTGTCGTGGTCGCCGAGCATCATAGGCATAGTGGTAAACCCCGCTTCGCTCTTACAGATGGAGACTCCAATGGGGATAGAGAATCGGCCCTGAAAAAATGCCTTATAATGTCGGTGGCTTTGGCTTTGGTTACCCAAGTCTCATATATTTTGCATACCCTTCTTATCCAGATGGCGTGATGTATCGGGAAGTCACTTTCACTCAAGGCGGTGGATCATTATGTGATGATAACCATCACTCGTTGGCACGTACCCTAGGGTATAAAAAAGGCACGCTCACTTGGTCGCTCGAACCCTTGAGTGGGGAGACCTAGTTGTGTGTAACCCTTCGCCGATGGGAGCCTTATCCGTACCCTTGGAAGCCCACATACGAACCATAGTTATATGTCCTATAGCAGCTACCCCCCATGCTTGTGTTTGGACCCATTATCATTTGGATCCATTTGGACCTCTCGTCATAGGATACGAACTTGTTGGGCCACTTAAACTGGGATGAGTTTGTATCTTGTGATGATTGGGCCAAAAGTTTTCAAAATGATGATGGACCACCTTGTATTTGGCCCCCCCTATCATTTGAAGTTATTTAGCCATCTTATCGCAAAAGTGTAAACCTGTTGGGCCTTTTCAACTTGGACAAGTTTACATCTCGCGATATCTGATTGAACGCTTTAAAATGTTAATGGGCCAACTTGTATAAAAATGTTGATGGGCTTAGAAGGTCCAAACATGATTCGAATATGCCAGATGTATGAGTCTGATATCTGCACGGGTTTTCATCCAGGAAGGATACGCCTTGTTATGGCATATTTGTATACTTTTGGATACCTCCAAGTCCATCCCCGCCACAACCATGATTACCGAGGGCCCAATTCGTCGCTTCTAGACAATGGCACGATTCTAATAATAGGCTTAATCAATCTTGTAAATAGGCGGGCTTTGTCTATTACTGATGGAAAGGGACTTAGGAAGCCAAGGTTCACACTTGTAGCGTAGGAGAGAACGATTTTATATACCCCACATTGGTGCATAAAATAAGCAATACCTAGGACAAAAATAGACTTACCACGAGTGTGGGAGGAATAAGGTCGGAAGGATATATGATGTTTTGATAACCACATGCATCTCATGCATCACATTCATACACGTATCATGCTAACCCCTAGACTTAAAGGCCATCATAGATATCCGTTGGGTTAGAGAAGAATAGAGACTCGTCAAGAAGAGGTTAGCCAACATGGATGCATCACGAAGCGAGGGTTCCCGCTTGGATCAATTGGAGACCAACATCACCAAAATTATCGAGCAACTACAAGCTTTGACCAATGCTATGGCCAATCTGACAGTACCCCACATAGTAGGAATAGAAAATAATGAGAATGGAAGTCGTGAGGAACCCCCGAATAGAGTGAGCGAAGAAATCCCTATTTTTGATGATGACATGGCTGAGTATGCCATGGGAAGGATAGCTGGGCCTCAGGCAGGGTTACAGAAACTCAGAGAACAAGTAGAATCAGTTACCCGCAATATGAAGGGAAAACATGATGATCTATTAGAGTATGATACGATGACTTTCGAAGAACAGCTGGCTCCCCAATTTAAGATGCATGACATGGCCAAGTTCAACGGAAACGGAGATCCTAGGGTCCATCTCCGACAATATGTTTCGGTGATGAGTTCAGTGGGTTTGTCAAAATGCCAGGTGCAGAAGATGTTCGGGATGTCACTGGAAGTGGCGCCCGTAGAATGTTATCATGGCCTGGAGAGAAAGGTCAAAGATGACTGAAGGGCATTAACAAAGGCCTTTCTAAACCAATATCACGGACCTGGAGATAGACTTGTCACTCCGTGACCTAGAAAACACCAAATAGAAGCTAGAGGAGAGCTTCAAAGATTATGTGGATCGCTGGAGAGGCCAACTCTTGAAGATGCAGAAATTCATCAACATAAAGGACAATAAAAGTCAGTTCTCTCCCACTAACCTTCTTATATACACAAGGATCATCTTTGTTTTGAATGAAATCATATTCATTTATTATCTCAACAAAACATTGGTTTCATGACCGCGATGCTTGCTTCAGTCCATAAATGGACCGATTTAACTTACAAACCTTGTTTGTAAGTCTAGGCACGATAAAACCGTCAGGCTGTTGCATATAAAAATCCTCTAAAAGGTTTCCGTTAAGGAAAATGGTTTTAACGTCCATCTGCCATATCTCGTAATCGAAATATGCAGCAAGAGCATGTTGGACAAAATGACCCATAGCGTCACTATTGCACAGATCATTGTGTTGTTGTAGCAAATTAACTATGTGACAAGGAAATTGCACTCTCATCATTTATGATTAGATCGCCATAGAGATATATAAATGAAGAGAGGTCCCTATGATTAGTTCCTGGACTGAGAATGATATGAGACAGTATCAGTCCCCGATTGATTAATCATTAAATATCCCTAGCCGTAGTATTATCGAGACTGGACATCGATAATGCGGAATAGGCTAGTATTGCACTTGTGCGCGTTGTGAGGGCACAACGACATAGTTCTCATATATATAAGTATTGGATACTTATGCAAGTGCGATAGGAGGTCGTGTTTCACCGATGGTACGGGAAACAGCTTCGCTCTGGATAGACCCCTCGGAATCCCATTGGTATTTTGACTATGTGTCTATGGGAGGCCGAAATCAAGGTAGGTGTGTATAGTCTTAACCTGAGACTTACATCGCTAATACTTACGATAATCGATAAACTTTAGTCTTGGTTGTACAGGCTTTAACCGGTTCTGCGTACACCACTTTTGGGTTTATCAGAGAGTCGTAGTGTATTGGGTGTGATGTCAAGACAGAAGTATCACTCCAGTCATAGTGGAGATGATGTCACGCAGGATACGGTATTAGTGCTCTTAAGTGATGCGCATCCAATCGTGATATTATGACTAGGTCATGAATATCCGATTATAGAGACTAGTTACCAGATATCCGACATGTACTTCGGACGGGGCAGACACTTATCCAGCCCCAGCCCTAGCACGTGACTATCCGATACTGGGCTGATATGCACAATACATTAGTATACTACGCTTGATACAGATCTTTGATATTCTTAAATGGATATGTCCGGAGAATTGGGAAGACTTGGTGCTTTGCTAGGAGTCGACCTTGTCTCGTAAATCGGTAGAACGTAGTACTTGGTACGTACGTGATTCGGATACTCCGACGATCGTATTTACTGCCAACGTATCCGGAGATCTCATGGGTCGCTTCCCGATAATCCACCGATGACGCACAACTTGCACTCTTGAATAATCTGGGATTATATAGAAGAGAGAGAAAATTAATCTAGGATTAATTACGGAGATATTTTATCTAGGATAAAATATCGTCTAAAGAGAGATAACGATTAATTTGGAATTAATCGGTAAATTAATATATTCGATATATTAAACGAAATTAGATTTCGACGCGGAATTAAAATTAGATTTTAATTCGGGCGAACGAATTAATTTAGAATTAATTCGTTAGCGATCTGAATAGTAATTTCGCTAGGCGAAATTAATTAATTCTCGTCGCGACGGAAATGCGTTAATTTGGAATTAACGTATCCGAGCCCGAAAGTGTTTGCGGACACATTCGTATTTTGAAACGAATGGTATCCGCAAATCACATCGCGATATCTCATTACTTGATACGAATAGATGAATGTATCTAGTCACCTTTAAGGGATGATACATTGTCTCTATTCTCAATGTGAGGTAATGATGGCAAATGATGAATTTTCCTTTGGAGGGAAAAACCTTACACGTTTTTGAAGGGTTTTTATTAAAAAAATTCTTTTGGTATTTTTGATATCATTCATTTGCTTTTCTTTTTGTCACTCACGTTTTGGAAACAAGTGAGAACAAAATTAAAAAGATATAACACTCTCTCTCATTTTTGCTCTCTTCTCTTACGCCCAAAAACAGAAAAAATGGACTGGTTTGGAATCAATTTTGGCGTGAACAAAGGGAAGCCAAGAGTGGTTTTTCATGGTGAGAAATCAAGTGCTAGCACACTTACAAGTCTTGCGAAGGTGGTAGGGAGGTTCGACCATGAGCCGGGATCCATCCGACGAATCTAGGAACTCATTTTCGCAGCTCAAAAACAGGGCAGTGGGCAGTGGACTGCTGCAGTTCATGCGCCAAAACAGTGAGCATTTTGGCTTCAATGGTCTTCAAATCGACTCAACCAACCAATGTAAGTATTCCGCTATCTTCTTTGGTGTATTCATGCACGATTTTCATGTCTTGTTTGATCTTGGGACCTAGATTTTTACCAACAATGGCATCAGAGCTATAGGTTCAAGCATGAAATTTTAGGGCTTAAAATTTGGGTAAATGTTTGTTGAGCATGATTTGAGTTAATTGGTTGTTTAAGTATGCTTATAACATGTTTAATTTCATTTTGGTTGGACCAATTTGTTGAAAAATGATTTAGAATTATTTTCCCCAAATTTTTGCATCTTGGCCGAATATGTGACTAATATTGGGTATTTTGATTTTGAGCATGATTTGGTTAAATTGATTAATTGAGCATGTTTAAATGATCTTTAATTGAAGATTGATTTGATCAATTTCAACAAAATGTGATTGGATCAATTTTGCCCAAATTGGAAGTGTTGGCCGAATGTGTGATGTGTTTGGAAATTTGGAATTTTTTCATTTTGATTCATTGGATGGGTTGTAATGTTGATGGATGATGTTAATTTGAAGTCAATTAGATTGAATTTTGAATTGAACATAAAATCCCCAAAAATTATCACCTTGGCCGAATGTATGTATTTGGGATTCTTGGAATTTTTTTTTTTGATTTATGATTCATTTGATGAGTTGAAATCATTTAGGTTGATGTTAATTGGATTAGATCCAATTGGATTGGATTTCGAATTGGAAAAAAACCCCAAAATCCTTGTGTTGGCCGAATGTATATGCCCTTTATTGTCTTGGTATTTTTGATTTTATGACATTGGATGTGTATGTAATCAAATTGGATGGTGATTTAATGTCGATTGTAGGTTCGATTGGATTGAAACCGAATCGGACACAAAATCCCTCCTTGGCCGAGAGCTTAGTAGCATGTAAATGGGTTTGATTTTTCAATTTGTATGTTGGACATGTAATAATGAATTAAGCATGATTAATTGGACTAATATGGTGTTTTAGAAATATTGATTTAGTTGATTAATCATGTAATACACTTTAGTTTAATTGAATATGAAATTGGATTTTGTCATATTTAATTAATTGGGCCTAATTTTGGAAATTGGACTTTAATATTGTAATTGGGCCTATTGGGCTTGATTTTATCAAGTTGGGTTTAGGCCAAGTGGATTGGATCCAATTGGGCCCAAAACCTTAACCATAAAGCCCAAATACAACTAATGAACCTTTAAAGTTCAATTGGGCCTAATGGGCCAAGATTGATTTATGGGCTTATGGGGTAAATCCCGGATTGGACTTTGGTTATCGGTTTGACCCGAGTTGACCAAAAGTCCACGCCTTAAGAAATCAATTAAAAGCCCATTGGACTTTAATTGAATTAATATTGGATATTAATCGGTCTTTGAGACGCGTTACGATTAAATTTGGAATTTAAATCGTAAAAGGTTTATTAAATAAAAGTGTAATATTTAATTTGAATTGAATAGTGAATTAGTATTAATACATATTAAATTAGATTTAATAATGTAGTTTAATTTAATTCATAAATTCGTACTTTAAGTACTTATTCGCAAAACGAGTTTGACTCGAACAAAATCAAATCGTTGTTTGAACATTGTGTAGGAAATCTAATAACCATGTCCCAAGATCAAAAACAAGCAAAATATAAACAAGAATGAACTAGATTGAAGTAATGGCGGAAACAATACTCACAAAAACGGAATGTGGATGCAATGGATGAAACAAAAGTTGCTCCTTTGTGCAGTGGAGGATTCGGCCAAGCAGTAAAGAGAAGCTCCAAGCTTTAATTGATCCTTCCAAGCTCTAAGATGAGTTTCCCATAACACCTTGTATGATCCCTTGATGTTGCTAGCCAAAGTTGTGTGTTAGAGTTCCAAACAAGCACACTTTCTTCTTGTCTTGCCACAAAACAAATGAAGAATTGGAGAGAGCTTTGAGAGCTCACTGTTTCGGTAAAATGAGAGGGAGAGAAGGATATGATTTTTGTCTCAAAAATCAATTTATATTTATGTCATAATTATATTAAATAATAATATAAATATGACACAAACCATGCAAAGACTTAGAGTGTCTAACACTCAATTTCCATGCAATACCCTTGAGTGCTTTGTACACTATCTTCATGCAATACATCTTGATTAAATAATGCAAATAATGACAAGTGTCATGTGGGCCCCACACGTTTCCAAATGAAAGTGGGCCCACGTGCACTCACGAGTTCGGTTCGATATTTCCGAAATACCGAGCTTACGTCGCGACGTTAATTAAATCGAATTTAAATAAATAATTGCGCCTAGCGAAATTATTATTTACGTCGCTAAACGAATTAATTCTAAATTAACTCGTTTGCCCGAATTAAAATCTAATTTCAATTTCGCGTCGAAATCGAATTCCGATTATTATATCGAATATAATAATTTTACGATTAATTCTAAATTAATCATTCTCTCTTTTATACAGTACTTTATCCAAGATAAAGTCTCTCCGTAATTAATCCAAGATTAATCGAGTTTGAATCATACGTCATTGGTGAATCTTCGGGAAGCGACCCAATAGACCTCTAGATATGTTGGCAGTAAATCCGGTTGTCGAACTATTCGAACACGTACGTACCAAGTACTACGTTTTTACCGATTTACAAGACAAGGTTAGCTTCTAGCAAAACGCCATGCCTACCCAATTCTCTATAAATATTCTTATTGGAATATTAGATCTATAACAGGCGTAGTATACCGTAGTATAGTGTATATCGAACCAGTATCGGATGATCACATGTAAGGCCTGGGGCTGGATATGTGTCTGCCCCGTACGATACACATATCGGACATCAAGCAACCAGTCTCTTTGAATCGGATAATCCTGACCTAGTCATATTATCCCGATGGTTGCAACCATTATAGAGTACTAGTTCTGAATCCCTCGCGATCATCATCTCCATATGTCTGAAGTGATACTTCCATCTTGACATCACACCCAGTACACTATGATTCTCTGATAACCCAGAAGAGGTATACACAGAACTCGTTAAAGCCCTGGACCACCAAACCTAAATTTTACCGATTGTCGTAAGTACTAGCGATGCAAATCTCAGGTTAAGATCATATGCACCTACCCTGAAGCGACCTCCCATAGACACGCAGACATACTACCAATGGGACTCCGCGGGGTCTATCCAGAGCGAAGCTGTTTTCCGTACTATCGGTAAAACACAACCTCCTACCGCACTTGCATAAGTATCCATACTTAAATATATGAGAACTATGTCGTTGTGTCCTCACAACATGCACAA
>SKCR01025061.1:0-18516 GCA_019454045.1 Zanthoxylum bungeanum | reverse complement strand
ATTAATTAGTCTTTGTTTAAATGATCATCCAATGTTCAAACAACGGTTTTGATTTTGCGCGAGTCCAACTCTTTTGAGAATAAGTACATAAGGTACGAATTTACGAATTATATCGAACTACTTATTAAATCTAATTTAATTCGTATTTAATACTAATTCAATTATTTAATTCCAAATTAAATGTTTACACTTTAATGTGCTTTAAAGACATAGATTCTAAATCTAATCTAATTGGGTCTCAAAGCCCAACTAACATCCAATGTTTGTTTAATTAAAGTCCGATGGGCTTTCAATTGATTTATTAAGGCTTGGGCTTTGGTCAATGTGGGTCAAACCCAATTACCAAGCCCAAATAAGGAATCACCCTTAAATGCCACAAAAACAATTTCAAGCCCATAAGGCCCAATTAAACTTTAAAGCCCATTATACTACATTTGGACTTAATGGAGTGATTTAGGCCCAAATTGGATCCAATCCTTTTGGCCCAAATCTACTTGGCCCAACCAAGCCCATTATGCCCAAATATAATATTACACAAGCCCAATTTAACAATTAAGCCCATTAATTTAAATTTCAATATTCCAAATTTTAAAATTCAATTAATTAAAGTGTAAAACCAAGATTAATACATTAAACCAAATATTTCAAAATACCAATTTAATTTATTAATCATCTATTGTTCAAAACATATGTCCAACATTAATTTGAACAAAAATCAAGTCCATTTTCATGTCCATTAGTATTCGGCCAAGTGAGATTTTTGTGTCGATTTGTTTTTTCAATCCGATTGAATCACTAATCTACGTCCCGTATACTTTTTAAGTCATCCAATGATCTTGTACACAAAAATTCCAACACATCCAATGTTCATACCCATTCGGCCAAGGTTACATTTTTGGGGAAAAATCATCCAATGCATTTTTCACAAAATTGATTCCATATAATATCATTATATATACATGTAAGCATACTCATTCATCAAATTTCACAAGAACATGCTTCGATCAATTTTACCCAAATTTTAACCTAATATATTTCATGCTTAAACATAGCTCAATGATACCATTGTTGGTTACTATAATTAGTCCCAAGGAAAGATTAAGCTTATGAAATACAACAAAATGAATATATATAATAAACTTGAAGCATGGCGGAATCATACTTACAAAGCTTTTGTGATGAAAAGATGAACAAAGGTTGAAGCTCCAAGATCCTTGAAGTTTCGGCCAAGAGGAGAAAAGAGTTGAAAGCTCCAAGCTTTGTGTATTCCAAGCTCCAAGGTGGTTTCCCTATCACCTCCTTTGATTCCTTGCTTGTGCTAGCAAAAATGGAGAATGAGAAAACAATTTTTCTGCCTTGTGTATGCAGCTCACGGCGTGAGCAAGAGAGGAAGAGAGGAGAGTGTTTCACTTTCAATTTTGTTCCCTTTGCATGCCAAAAAACGTGAATGACCAAATAAAATGAAAAGTGAAGTGATATCTAATACCAAAAGAAATTTTTAATGCAAAAAAATCCTTCCAAAACCGTGCATGGCTTTCCCTCCAAAATGAATCCATCATTTGCTATCATTACCATACTTTGAGATTAGAGACAATGCATCATCCCTCAAAGGTGACTAGATACATTCACTATCTATTCGTATTAAGTAATGAGATATCGCGATGTGATTTGCGGATATCACTCGATTCAAAATACGAATGTGTCCGCAAGCACTTTCGGGCTCGGTTTCGTTAATTCCAAATTAACGAATTTCCGTCGCGACGTGAATTAAATAATTACGCCTTGCGAAATTACTATTCAGTTCGCTAATGAATTAATTCTAAATTAATTCGTTTGCCCGAATTAAAATCCGATTTTAATTCCGCGTCGAAATCTAATTTCGTTTAATAATATATCGAATATATTATTTTATCGATTAATTCCAGATTAATCGATCTCTCTCTCTCTCCTAATAAGGCATTTTATCCAAGATAAAGTTTCTCCGTTATTAATCCAAGATTAATAAAGTTCGAATCAAACATCATAGGTGAATCTTCAGGAAGCGACCCAAGAGATCTCCAGATATGTTGGCAGTAAATACGGTCGTTGGATAATCCAAACACGTACGTACCTCGTACTACATTTTACCGATTTACAAGACAAGGTTGGCTTCTAGCAAAGCGCCATGCCTACCCAATTCTCCAGAAATATTCTTACTGGAATATTAGATCTATATCAAGCGTAGTATACCGTAGTATTGCGTACATCGATCCAGTATCGGACGACGATCATGTTAGGCCTGGGGCTGGAAATGTGTCTGCCCCGTACGAAACATATATCGGACATCAAACAACTAGTCTCTTTAAATCGGGCAATACTGACCTAGTCATATTGTCCCGACGGTTGGCAACCTTTATAGAGCACTAGTTCTGTATCCTGCGTGATCATCAACTCCATATGTCTGAAGTGACACTTCCATCTTGACATCACACCCAGTGCACTACGATTCCTGATAAACCCAGAAGAGGTGAACACAGAACCAGTTAAGGTCCCCCAACCACCAAAACCAAAGTTTACCTATTGTCGCAAGTACTAGCGATGCAAGTCTCAGGTTAAGACCATATACACCTACCCTGATGCGGCCTCCCATAGACACGCAGACATACTACCAATGGATTCCGCGGGGTCTATCCAGAGCGAAGCTGTTTTCCGTACCATCGGTAAAACACAACCTCCTATCGCACTTGCATAAGTATCATATACTTAAATATATGAGAACTATGCCGTTGTGCCCTCACAACATGCACAAGTGCAATACTAGTCTATTCCGCATTATCGATCTCCGATCTCGATAATACTCCGACTATGGATATTTAATGATTTAAACCTTTATGTATTGATACTGTCTCATATCATCTCAATACGGAATTAATCATATGGACTTTCGCCATTTATATATCAAAGTAAATAAATTACAAAACGGCAAAAGGCAATTTCATTATCACATAGTTAATTTTGTACAATAATACAATATCATTTACAAAACAGTGACGCTATGGGTCATAATGTCTAACATTAAATGGTTAGACCTGAGGGCACTTTTCTTATTTATTTTCATTCATTTTTTAATTGTTTTATTTATTTTCTCCGCATGCAAGTCACTTGTGGATGCATGTTGTGGCCTTTGAATGGATGGGAAAATGTGTCGTCTCTCGTGGTATATAGGATGAAAACCCAGACGTAAATTCCGTACCCGAATCCGAATGGATGGTAGTGCGGTCTGTACTTGGGATACAACTCCATGTACTACTTGAGCAAACGGCACATGTTTCACTTTGCTTTTGTATCTTGTTCGTATATTATTCGCATTTTATTATTCTGCCATTTATTTTCCGTATGATTATTTGTTTGTGTATTGATGATATAATGCGCATGGGCTTAGTATTTTGGTCTAAAGGTTCTCTATTTGAGGGAAGAAAATTCCAAAAGGCTACCTTTACGACAATACTTTGCCGAGCCGGACAAGTGTGTTGGATTAATTGTGAGATATGTTTAATCGAATATACGAAGTCCTATATTGTTGTCTTTATTTTATATGTATTTTTAATGTAATGCGCATGGGCTAACTAGGGTGGATTAAAGGTCCTATATTCGAGGGAAAGTGCCTAAAGGGCTACCTTTACCACGATGTTTTACCGCGCCTTTTATCATGTCCTTCACCCTTTGCATATCATTACTCTATTTTGCATTCTAGCGCGCATGGGCTAACTAGGGTGGATTAAAGGTCCTCTATTCGAGGGAAAATGCCTAAAGGCCTACCTTTACCATGAAGTTTTGCCGCGCCGGACGAAGTGTGTTTGATTGAATGTGCGATGTGTTTAATTGAGCTTGCGAATTCCTATATTGTTGTCTTTATTTTATTTTCATTGTAATGTGATGCCCATGGGCTTAGTATGTTGGTCTAAAGGTTCTCTATTTGAGAAAAGAAAAGTCTAAAAGGCTACCTTTACGATAATACTTTGCCGCGCCTTTTATTATTCCGTTATTCATTTTATGTATGACATCTCCTTGCATAATCATGCATCATATTGCATTGCGTATGGGCAAATCAATTTGGATTAAAGGTCATCCATTTTGAGGGATAAAAGCCGATGGGTTACCTTTGCCACGATGTTTTGCCGCGCCGGACAAAGTACGCTCGATTGAAGCCCACTTTCAAAACAGTTCGGGAACAAGGCCCAGGGGAATAACGCCCAATCTTGAAATAGTTCGGGAACAAGGCCTAGGGAATAACGCCCACATTCAGTACAGTTCGGGAATAAGGCCCACAATTAACATAATTCGGGAACAAAGCCTAGAGGAATAAAGCCCACTTTCAAAATAGTTCGGGAACAAGGCCCAGGGGAATAAAGCCATATCTTTACACAGTTTGGCAACAAAGCCTAGAGGAATAGAGCCCACTTTCAACACAGTTCAGGAACAAAGCCTAGAGGAATAAAGCCCACTTTCAAAACAGCTCGGGAATAAAGCCCGGGGGAATAAAGCCCTCTCTCAACGCAGTTCGGGAACGAAGCCCATATTCAATATATTTGGGAACAAAGCCCAAATGTCAAAGCATCTCAGGATAACAAGTAAGTTAAGCAACAGCTGGCGAGCCAGGTAAGTAAAAATACATGCATAACTTTGATAGGATTGTCATTGTCACACACTGCACAAGTCTCATCAAAGTGGGGGCGACTGTAGGCACTGTATTTTAGCATATAAGTCCCTATGATGAGTCTCATTTGGAGACACTACCTTTTAATTCGCGGAAATCGCGGGAACGAACGTCGGAAGGGAAAAGTCAGAAATTGGGATTTTTGTTGGATTTAGTTTCTTGTTTAGCTTCGGGCTCGCTTGTTGGACCCCCATTTTAAAATACCTTTAGCCCAAAACCCCTCAAGCAATAACCTTGGCCCAAAACCCTTGAAATACACATCAAACCACACGCCCAAGCCAAGCCCACACATACCCAAGCCCATAAAACATATCCAAAATAATAAAACACATATTTAACACATGGGAAATTAAAATAAATCAAATAAAATCTAACTAATCACCTACTAAAAAAACAAATTACTTACCTAAACAAAACAAATCATATACCAAATTAAAATAAAACAAATAAACATCAATAAACCTATTCCTAATTTAAACAAATCTTGTCCCCAATTAAAGATATTTTTTCCTTGTGTGACACTAATTAATTTGTATCCCTTTTATTACACAAATCTTATTCCTTTTCAAACATGGATTCACCCGAGCCTTTGCCTATAAAAGAAACCCAAAATCAACCCTTGCCATCGGCTAACATTCACGCCAAAAGAACAATCCTCCCAACTTCACGCACACAAAGACTCTCACAAATCTGACTAACTTCATGCCCTCACAGCCCCTCCACTCACATATTCACGCAACCAAAGCCCCCATTCCACTCACATATTCACGCAACCAAAGCCTCCCCCTCCATTCACATATTCACGCAACCAAACGCACTCCAAACTGCCATTGTTTCAACGTCACAGCCCCCTTCGCATACTTCTTTAACTCACCCCAAAACCACACGTAACAAGCCCCATAACTTAACTCCAAAACCACACTTAACAAGCCCCCTGGAAATCCCATTCCAAAACCATGAATTACCTCCCTGAAACACAGCCCCCTAACCACCAAAAACTGCACTGAAAATAGCCCAGAACTACCGCAAATCATCATCCCAAAAATTCCCAGTTTGCCGCATAAACACCCCTAAAAAATGCCCAGAAACTGCCCCAAAATAGTCCCCGAACTAACCCGGAACTGCACCTAAAAACAACGCAAGAACAGTCCCGAAAACCACTCAAAATACACCCCAAAAATAGTAGACTTTTACCGCAAAATAATGACTGAAAATAGCAGCAAAACAGCAGTGAAACAGAGTGAAAACAGCGGCCCAAACAGCAAAACATCGAGGGAAAACGTTGAACTAGTGAACCAGAGGAGTTGCGGAGCATCGACCTTTTCGACGACTGTGTATCGTACTTCCGAGAGACGATTTAAATGGTTAGACCTGAGGGCACTTTTCTTATTTATTTTCATTCATCTTTTAATTGTTTTATTTATTTTCTTCGCATGAGAGTCACTTGTGGATGCATGTTGTGGCCATTGAATGGATGGAAAAATGTGTCGTCTCTCGTGGTATATAGGATGGAAACCCAGACGTAAATTCCGTAGCTGAATCCGAATGGATGGTAGTGCGGTCTGTACTTGGGATACAACTCCACGTACTACTTGAGCAAACGGCACATGTTTCACTTTGTTTTGTATCTTGTTCGTTTATTATTCGCATTTTATTATTCGTCCATTTAATTTCCGTACGATTATTTTTTTGTGTATTGATGATATAATGCGCATGGGCTTAGTATGTTGGTCTAAAGGTTCTTTATTTGAGGGAAGAAAAGTCCAAAAGGCTACCTTTACGACAATACTTTGCCGCGCTGGACAAAGTGTGTTGGATTGAATGTGAGATATGTTTAATCGAATATACAAAGTCCTATATTGTTGTCTTTATTTTATATGTATTGTAATGTAATGCACATGGGCTAACTAGGGTGGATTAAAGGTCCTCTATTAGAGGGAAAGTGCCTAAAGAGCAACCTTTCCCACGATGTTTTGCCGCGCCTTTTATCATGTCCTTCACCCTTTGCATATCATTACTCTATTTTGCATTCTAGTGCGCATGGGCTAACTAGGGTGGATTAAAGGTCCTCTATTCCAGGGAAAATGCCTAAAAGGCTACCTTTACCATGAAGTTTTGCCACGCCGGACAAAGTGTGTTTGGTTGAATGTGAGATGTGTTTAATTGAGCATGTGAATTCCTATATTGTTGTCTTTATTTTATATGCATTGTAATGTGATGCGTATGTGCTTAGTATATTGGTCTAAATGTTCTCTATTTAAGAAAAGAAAAGTCTAAAAGGCTACCTTTACGACAATACTTTGCCGCGCCATTTATTATTCCGTTATTCGTTTTATGTATGACATCTCCTTGCATAATCATGCATCATTTTGCATTGCACATGGGCAAATCAAGTTGGATTAAAGGTCCTCCATTTTGAGGGATAGAAAGCTGAGAGGCTACCTTTGCCACGATGTTTTGCCGCGCCGGACAAAGTACGCTCGATTGAATGTGAGATACGTTTAATCAGACACTTGAAGTCCTATATAGATGTGGGCATACATTGCATCTCGTTTCTTTCATTCTCATTGTCTATCTTTTGCATCGCATCATTGCACGATTATTTTAATGTACAACTGCCTCATTAGTTATCTCTTTGCATTATGTACCTAATTGCTTCTCTTTATTACGCATGATTGTGCAATTACCATTTATTTGCGTTCCCACATGTATAAGTACAATGTGCTTATGAAATTGTATGCTTGCCATTATTCTGATTCACTTTTATGCGTGTTTGTACAATTACCATTTCCTTGTGTTTCTGTATCCATGAATATGGTGTGCTTATGAAGTTGTATGCTTGCCGTATTTTAATTTGCCTTTATGCATGCAAATTTGGACATAGATTATATGCAAATAGGTTGTATGAAAATTCGGACAAAGGTTATATGCAAACTTAGATATGAGCCTTGTACTTATGCATGTGAGCTTAGAAATAGAATACCCTTGGGAATGTATGTTGCTAGATTCGATTAAATTATTGCACAAATAACATCATTACAAGTGGCATAAGTAAGGGACCATTCCGAACCCAATGGTTTGAGGTCTTCCGTTGCGAGGGGTGAGAGCGGCCTTAAATCTTTGAACCAGTTCACACCAGGAGGCGACTCCCTATTATTTCTCCATTTAGTCCCCCGCGGGCTATTCCGTACTCCCAACCAGGCCGCGAGCCCGGAACAGCATCGTCCAACATCTGTGTCCTACAGTCAATGTCAGTAATCATTTGTGAATAAAGCCCACATTCAGTACAGTTCGGGAACAAGGCCCAGGGGAATAACGCCCTATCTTGAAACAGTTCGGGAACAAGGCTCAGGGAATAAAGCCCACATTCAGTACAGTTTGGGAATAAGGCCCACAGTCAACATAATTCGGGAACAAGGCCTTGGGGAATAACACCCTATCTTGAAATAGATCGGGAACAAGGCCTAGGGGAATAAAGGCCACATTTAGTACAGTTCAGGAATAAGGCCCACAGTTAAAATAATTCGGGAACAAGGCCCATGGAATAAAGCCCACATTCAGTACAGTTCGGGAACAAAGCCTAGGGGAATAAAGCTATCTTTCAAAACAGTTCGGGAACAAGGCCCAGGGGAATAACGCCCAATCTTGAAATAGTTCGGGAACAATACCCAGGGAATAAAGCCCACATTCAGTACAGTTCGGGAATAAGGCCCACAATTAACATATTTCGGAACAAAGCCTAGAGGAATAAAGCCCACTTTCAAAACAGTTCGGGAACAAGGCCCAGGGGAATAAAGCCCTATCTTTACACAGTTCGGCAACAAAGCCTAGAGGAATAGAGCCCACTTTCAACACAGTTCAGGAACAAAGCCTAGAGGAATAAAGCCCACTTTCAAAACAGCTTGGGAATAAAGCCCAGGGGAATAAAGCCCTCTCTCAACGCAGTTCGGGAACGAAGCCCATATTCAATATAATTTGGGAACAAAGCCCAAAGGTCAAAGCATCTCAGGATAACAAGTAACTTAAGCAACAGCTGGCGAGCCAGGTAATTAAAAATACATGCATAACTTTGATAGGATTGTCATTGTCACACACTACACAAGTCCCATCAAAGTGGGGGCGACTGTAGGCACTGTATTTTAGCATATAAGTCCATATGATGAGTCTCATTTGGAGACACTACCTTTTAATTCGCAGAAATCGCGGGAAACGGACGTCGGAAGGGAAAAGTCAGAAATTGGGATTTTTGTTGGATTTAGTTCGCTTGTTTAGCTTCGGGCTCGCTTGTTGGACCTCCATTTTAAAACACCTTTAGCCCAAAACCCCGCAAATAATTTAACCTTGGCCCAAAACCCTTGAAATACACATCAAACCACACGCCCAAGCCAAGCCCACACACGCCCAAGCCCATAAAACATATCCAAAATAATAAAACACATATTTAACACATATGAAATTAAAATAAATCAAATAAAATCTAAATAATCACCTACTAAAATAACAAATTACTTACCTAAACAAAACAAATCATATACCAAATTAAAATAAAACAAATAAACATCAATAAGCTTATTCCTAATTTAAACAAATCTTGTCCCCAATTAAATATATTGTTTCCTTGTGTGACACTAATTAAATTGTATCCCTTTTATTACACAAATCTTATTCCTTTTCAAACATGGATTATCCCCAGCCTTTGCCTATAAAAGAAACCCAAAATCAACCCTTGCCCTCGGCTAACATTCATGCCAAAAGAGCAATCCTCCCAACTTCACGCACACAAAGACTCTTACAAATCAACCCAATTTCACGCCCTCACAGCCCCTCCACTCACATATTCACGCAACCAAAGCCCCCCTTCCACTTACATATTCACGCAACCAAAGCCTCCCCCTTTATTCACATATTCACGCAACCAAAGGTACTCCAAACTGCCATTGTTTCAACGTCACAGCCCGCTTCGCATACTTCTTTAACTCACCCCAAAACCACACGTAACAAGCCGCATAATTTCACTCCAAAACCACACGTAACAAGCCCCCCTGAACTCCCCTTCCAAAACCATGAATTACCGCCCTGAAACACAGCCCCCTAACCACCAAAAACTGCACTGAAAATAGCCCAGAACTACCGCAAATCATCATCCCAAAAATTCCCAGAAACTGCCCCAAAACAGTCCCCGAACTAACCCGGAACTGCACCTAAAAACAACGCACGAACAGTCCAGAAAACCACCCAAAATACACCCCAAAAATAGTAGCCTTTTACCACAAAATAGTGACTGAAAATAGCAGTAAAATAGCAGCGAAACAGAGTGAAAATAGCGGCCCAAACAGCGAAACATCGAGGGAAATTGTTGAACTAGTGAACCGGATGAGTTGTGGACCATCGACCTTTCCGACGACTGTGTACCGTACTTCTGAGAGACGATTTAAATGGTTAGACCTGAAGGGCACTTTTCTTATTTATTTTCATTCATCTTTTAATTGTTTTATTTATTTTCTTCGCATGAGAGTCACTTGTGGATGCATGTTGTGGCCTTTGAATGGATGGGAAAATGTGTCGTCTCTCGTGGTATATAGGTTGGGAACCCAGATGTAAATTTCGTAGCCGAATCCGAATGGATGGTAGTGCGGTCTGTACTTGGGATACAACTCCACGTACTACTTAAGCAAACAGCATATGTTTCACTTTGCTTTTGTATCTTGTTGGTTTATTATTCGCATTTTATTTTTCTGCCATTTAATTTCCGTACGATTATTTGTTTGTGTATTGATGATATAATGCGCATGGGCTTAGTATGTTGGTCTAAAGGTTCTCTATTTGAGGGAAGAAAATTCCAAAAGGCTACCTTTACGACAATACTTTGCCGAGTCGGACAAAGTGTGTTGGATTAATTGTGAGATATGTTTAATCGAATATACGAAGTCCTATATTGTTGTCTTTATTTTATATGTATTTTAATGTAATGCGCATGGGCTAACTAGGGTGGATTAAAGGTCCTCTATTCGAGGGAAAGTGCCTAAAGGGCTACCTTTACCACGATGTTTTACCGTGCCTTTTATCATGTCCTTCACCCTTGCATATCATTACTCTATTTTGCATTCTAGTGCGCATGGGCTAACTAGGGTGGATTAAAGGTCCTCTATTCGAGGGAAAATTCCTAAAGGGCTACCTTTACCACGAAGTTTTGCCGCGCTGGACGAAGTGTGTTTGATTGAATGTGAGATGTGTTTAATTGAGCTTGTGAATTCCTATATTGTTGTCTTTATTTTATATGCATTGTAATGTGATGCGCATGGGCTTAATATGTTGGTCTAAAGGTTCTCTATTTGAGAAAAGAAAAGTATAAAAGGCTACCTTTACAACAATACTTTGCCGCGCCTTTTATTATTCCGTTATTCGTTTTATATATGACATCTCCTTGCATAATCATGCAAATATAGCATTGCGCATAGGCAAATCAAGTTGGATTAAAGGTCCTCCATTTTGAGGGATACAAAGCCGCGGGGCTACTTTTGCCATGATGTTTTGCCGCACCGGACAAAGTACGCTCGATTGAACGTTAGATACGTTTAATCAGACACTTGAAGTCCTATAAAGATGTGGGCATACATCTTTTGCATCGCATCATTACACGTTTATTTTAATGTACAACTACCTCATTAGTTATCTCATTTCTTTCATTCTCATTGTCTATCTTTTGCATCGCATCATTACACGTTTATTTTAATGTACAACTACCTCATTAGTTATCTCTTTGCATTATGTACCTAATTGCTTCTCTTTATTACGCATGATTGTGCAATTGCCATTTATTTGTGTTCCCACATGTATAAGTACAATGTGCTTATGAAATTGTTTGCTTGCCATTATTCTGATTCACTTTTATGCGTGTTTGTACAATTACCATTTCCTTGCGTTTCCGTATCCATGAATATGGTGTGCTTATGAAGTTGTATGCTTGCCGTAATTCAATTTGCCTTTAAGCATGCAAATTTGGACATAGATTATATGAAAATAGGTTGTATGAAAATTTGGACATAGGTTATATGCAAACTTAGATATGAGCCTTGTACTTATACCTTTGGAATGTATGTTGCTAGATTCGATTAAATTATTGCACAAATCACATCATTACAAGTGGCATAAGTAAGGGACCATTCCGAACCCAATGGTTTTAGGTCTTCCCTTGCGAGGGGTGAGTGCGGCCTTAAATATTTGTCCTAGTTCACACCGGATGGCGACTCCATATTATTTCTCCGATTTAGTCCCCCGCGGGCTATTCCGTACTCCCAACCGGGCCGCGAGCTCGAAACAGCGTCGTCCAACATCTGTGTCCTACACTCAATGTCAGCAATCATCTGCGAGACATGATGCTCAACAAACGTACCCTCTGACATGCGAGCCCGGAAAAGCTTCTTCTCCAACTCATATCTTTGCAATCTAAGATTAGATCGGTGGAGATCGTGCAACTTCGCCATCATCTCATAGGGATCCAACCCCTTGTTTTGACGACAGAATTGCGGAGTCATAGCGGCAAGTATTACCAAATGAGCAGTCACATTGTTATCGCTATGAGTCTTCCAAAGCTCTAGCTCTCGTAACTGATCAGATCGGGGCTTAGGCCCAAGAGGTCTCTCTATGGTGTAGAGTAACTTCTCGGATCCCAGAACTATTCTGAGATTCATATCCCAGTCCTGAAAGTTTGTGCTATTAAAGACGTTGTCGTCCATGACAATATCCCTAATGCTCAATTTTCTAGTCATCTTAACCGCAATAGTCCAACTATTCGATTAATGATGTATGGGTACAGTCTAACTGTTAAAAGAAAAAAAATAATATATTAGTCCAACTAATAAAATAATTGATGAAATAATTTGAAAGCGCGTAAAGCTAAGTATTTGAACGAAATTGCAAATTCAATACTAGCCTCCCGCTATTTTTCGGCGAGCTTCTAACCCTCTGTTGAGTACTCGGGAAACCTAGTTTCCTAATGGGCAAGTATCCCGTTAAATAACACACAACCTTGACTTTGGCCAACAAGCTGTATGATATTTAACTAGGTAGATCTCTAAGATCAATTGGATCTCATCCAATTCCTAGATCCTGTAGGTGGACCTCTAAGTCCGAAACATATATACAATATATATGCCAATATATTTTCCTAACCTATTTCCTCTGAATCAACTAAGCCTTGGCTTTGGCACAACAAGCTTAAAGATTCCAGTTAAGCGGAACCCATTGACTTTGGAAAGCTTCGTAATCGATGTCGATGGATAAGAAGTGATCTTGACTTTGGCCAATAAATCACAACTTGGACAAGACACCAATATATAACAAAGCCTTCATGATTCAAACACATCCGCGATGGACAAAGGTCTTGACTTTGGCCAACAAACTAGTGCCAATCTTGGATCTTGAGTAAGAATCACTCAATGGAAGGAAAACACTTAATATTTTATTGAGGGTTTTTCGCGTAATATTATCTTTGTTAGGTCTCATCATACACCCTTAAGCATGCATTCTAAAAGCATAATAAGGCGCGAAAATAAATTAATAACGATATGCGGATGGATATCTCACAGATTGTTCCTAGAACGAATCACTCCATTTCCTCTCCCCGGCTAGCACTATTCTTACTTCTACCCAATTACATAATACAATAATAGAAACCTCATTAACATTGAGGGGAATTAGGTGAGAATAGAATACAAATAATCAAGAGAGATAAGGTTGGACACGCATGTCCAATTTAATAAATTCTAAATTTACAACAATTTCCAAAATTGCCCTTTCCCTTCTAATATCCATCCGATATACGTTATTCATTCAACACATCCATGTATTCACACAAAACATGTTATTAAATCAATCTAATCCAATTAATTAATCTTGAATAATGTGATCATCCAATGTTCAAACAACGATTGATTTTGCACGAGTCCAACTCGTTTGAGAATAAGTACTCGAAGTACGAATTCTTGAATTATATCGAACTAAAATTTAAATCTAATTTAATTCGTATTCAATATAATTCCATATTTAATTCTAAATTAAATAACTACACTTTTTAATGTGCCTTTAAAGACTTAGATTCCAAATCTAATCTAAATGGGTCTCAAAGCCGAATTAACATCCAATGTCGTTTAATTAAAGTCCGATGGGCTTTCAATTAATTTCTTAAGGCATGGACTTTGGTCAATATGGGTCAAACCCAAATACCAAAGCCCAATTAAGGAATCACCCTATTTGCCAAGAAATAAAATTAGGCCCATAAGGCCCAATTAAACATAAAAGGCCCATTTGTCACATTTGGACTTAATGGAATGATTTAGGCCCAATTTGGATCCAATCCAATTGACTTAATCAACTTGGACCAACCAAGCCCATTAGGCCCAAATACAACATTTAAAGCCCAATTCTAAATTAAGCCCAACTAATTAAATTTTAATTTTCCAAATTTCAAAATTCAATTAATTAAAGTGCATTACATCAATTAATTATCTAAATTAATATTTCCAAAATACTAATTTAATCAATTAATCATATATTAATTTGTTCAACTCATGTCCAATATTTTTGAAACAAAAAACCAACTCATTCATGCTCATCATACTCACGGCATTCATAGGGTTTATTTATCCGATTCCGTTTTCAATCCGATTGAATTACAAATCAACATTTCCCAAGTGTTCAAACTCATCCAATGATCAAAAGAACAAAAATACCATGACTATTTTAGGGCATACATGTCCGGCCAAGCCAACATTTTGGGCAAAAAATTATCCAATAATTTTCATGAAATTGATCATAAATAACTCCAAGTTATCCATATACAAGCATGCTCAAACAAACAATTTGGTTAAATCATGCTCAAATCCAATTTACCAAAATTTTACCCTAATATTTTCATGCTCAAAATAGGCTCATTGATACCATTGTTGGTTTCTACTATAGTCCAAAGATCTTCAAGCATAGGAAAATATGTGAATACTTTAAAGAAGTCTGGTAGAAACATACTTACAATGAGCGGATTATGGAAGTGTTGAGTTCAAAAATTTTCCTCCTTGTTGAAGCTCTCCAAGATTCGGCCAAGGTCCCAATTTTTGTTGAAGATGAACTTTGATCTTTAAGCTCCAAGCTTCAATGGTGATTCCAAGCTCCAAGGTTGGTTTCCCTATCACCTTTTATGATTCTTGTGAGTGCTAGCTCTTAGTAAACTTTGCAATAAAATTCACCTCTTCTTCCTACTTGTGCATTCGGCAATGAAGAAATAATTGGGAGAGTGATTTTTGCTCAAAGTGGCGTGAATAGAGAGAGAGTGAGATGTGTGTTGACTTAACAAATTTTGATTTCAAAAATCAAAATAAATGATTTACCAAATATTTGGTAATAAGTCAATCATGTCACTTTAACTTGGAGTGAAAAACAAGTTAAAATCATTCTCACCAAAACCAATAACTCAAAGTGACAAGTGATGTGACTAATGATGTGACATGTGGGACCCACTTGATTCGAAATCCGAGTGGGTCTGCAAATACTCTCAGGCTCGGGTCGCTAATTCCGAATTAACGAACTTTCCATTGCGACGTAATTAAATCAAATTTAATTAAATAATAATGCCAAGCAAAATTACTATTCACGTCGCTAGTGAATTAATTCTTAATTAATTCGTTTGCCCGAAAAAATCTAATTTTAATTCCACGTCAAAATCTAATTTCGTTTAATATATCGAATATATTATTTTAACGATTAATTCCAAATTAATCGTTCTCTCTCTTCAAATAGTATTTTATCCTAGATAAAATCTCTCCGTAATTAATCCAGATTATTTATGCTCGAATCATACGTCATCGGTGAATCTTCGGGAAGCGACCCAAGAGATCCCTGGATATGTTGGCAGTAAATCCGGTCGTCGGACTATCCGAACACGTACGTACCTCGTACTACATTTTTACCGATTTACGAGACATGGTTGGCTTCTAGCAAAGCGCCATGCCTACCCGATTCTCCAGAAATATTCTTAATGGAATATGTAATCTATATCAGGCGTTGTATACGTAGTATTGTATATAGCGATCCAATATCATATGTCACATGCAAGGCCTGGGGCTGGATAGTGTTTGCCCCGTACGAAGCATATATCGGATTACCAGCAACTAGTCTCTTTAAATCGGATAATCATGACCTTTTCATATTATCCCGATGGTTGCAACCATTTAGAGTACCATTTATGTATCCCTGCGTGATCATCATCTACATATGACTGAAGTGATACTTCCATCTTGACATTACACCCAATACACTACGATTCTCAATAAACCCAGAAGAGGCGTACCAGAACCTGTTAAAGTCCTGGATGACCAAAACCAAATCGTATTGATTGTCGCAAGTACTAGCGATGTAAGTCTCAGGTTAAGACCAAATACACCTACCCTGATGTGGATTCCCATAGACACATACTCATACTACCAATGGGATTCCGCGGGGTCTATCTAGAGCGAAGCTGTTTTCGTACCATCGGTAAACACAACCTCCTATCACACTTGCATAAGTATCCAATACTTAAATATATGAGAACTATGTCGTTACGCTTCCATAACATGCACAAGTGCGATACTAGTCTATTCCGCATTATCGATGTTCAGTCTCGATAATACTACGACTAGGGATTTTTAATGATTAAACCTTTATGGAATGATACTATCTCATATCTTATAATCCGGAACTAATCATAATGACTTTTATCATTTATATATATTAAGTAATCAAATTAAAAAAAATGATAAAATGCAATTTCATTGCTACATAATTAATTTGTACAAAAATCGCAATGTCTTTTACAAATAGTGACGCTATGGGTCATAATTGTCTAACAGAAGTACGGCCAAGGTCCTTTTTTTGAATTGAAATCCAAGCTCCAAGCTATGTTGTCGATTCCACTCAAGGATTGGTTTCCCAAACACCTTATATGATTTCTTTGTGTGCTAGCACCTTTGAAAATTTGTAACAAATCTTAAATTTTCTCTTGTGAAATTCGGCCAAGCCTTTAAATTTTGGGAGAGAAAAAACTGCACTTTTTGCGTGAAGAAAGAGGAAGAGATGGAGTGAAAACGATTGTGTAAATGATTTCTAAAATTAAAATAAACATATACCAAATATCTAATATTAGGTAGATGTCTTTCACTCCTCAACTTTACAAAAGTGTGTTGAACAAGTCTTCACTACCCCCCCAAAACCCATCAACTAAAGTGACAAGTGATGTGACATGTGGGCCCCACTTGATTCAAAATCCTAGTGGGCCCGCAACACATCCCGAGCTCGGTTTGCTAATTCGAATTAAGATTTTACGTTACAACGTAATTAAGTCAAATTTAATTAAATATTTATGCCTAGTAAAATTACTATTCACGTCGCTAGCGAATTAATTCTAAACTAACTCGTTCGCCCGAATTAAAATCTAATTTTAATTCCGTTATGAAATCTAATTTCATTTAATATATCGATTATATTATTTTATCGATTAATTCCAAATTAATCGTTCTCTCTCTTCAAATAGTATTTTATCCTAGATAAAATCTCTCTGCAATTAATCGTAGATTAATTATGTTCGAATCATACGTCATCGATGAATCTTCGGGCAGCGACCCATGAGATCCGTGGATATGTTGGCAGTAAATCCGGTCGTCGGACTATCCGAATACGTACGTACCTAGTACTACGTTTTTACCAATTTACGAGACATGGTTGGCTTCTAGCAAAGCACCGTGCCTACCCAATTCTCCAGAAATATTCTTAAAGGAATATATAATCTTTGTCAGGTGTAGTATACATAGTATTGCATATTACAATCTTGTATCGGATGGTCACATGCAAGGCTTGAGGCTGGAATAGTGTCTGCCCTGTACGAAGCATATATCGGATCACAAGCAACTAGTCTCTTTAATCAGATAATCATGACCTTGTCATATTATCCTGATGGTTGCAACCAATTAGAGTACCAGTTCCGTATCCCAGCGTGATCATCATCTCCATATGACTGAAGTGATACTTCCGTCTTGACATCACACCCAATACACTACGATTCTCAATAAACCCAGAAGAGGCGTACACAGAACTTGTTAAAATCCTGGACGACCAAAACCAAAGCGTATTGATTGTCGCACGTAATAGCGATGCAAGTCTCAGGTTAAGATCAAATACACTACCCTGATGCGGATTCCATAGACACATAGTCATACTACTAATAGGATTCCACGGGGTCTATCCAGAGCGAAGCTGTTCCGTTCCGTACCATCGGTAAACAGAACCTCCTATCACACTTGCATAAGTATCCAATACTTAAATATATGGGAACTATGTTGTTACGCTTCCATAACACGCACAAGTGCAATACTAGTCTATTCCGCATTATCGATGTCCAATCTCAATAATACTACGACTAGGGATATTTAATGATTAAACCTTTATGGATTGATATTGTCTCATATCTAATAATCCGGAACTAATCATAAGGACTTTTATCATTTATATATTTAAGTGATCAAATTACAAAATGATAAAATGCAATTTCATTGTCACATAGTTAATTTGTACAAAAACCACAATGTCTTTTACAAATAGTGACGCTATGGGTCATAATTGTCCAACAGTGACCTGTTTGCCACTGTTTAGGCAGACATCTTGGGATATATCATTTATCTTCCCAGAAGATTGTGACGTTTGCCTTTGCCCTTTTTCTTCACACCCCCAGAAGCCTTCGGCCAAGCCTTGGCCTTCTAGGATGTCGAAGTAAGATACGCATTGCGCTTCTTGCC
>SKCR01025060.1:0-18449 GCA_019454045.1 Zanthoxylum bungeanum | reverse complement strand
GGTGTTCAGGGATTCGAGGGGAATTTTTTGGAATTACTAACCTGCCTTGGTGCATCAAACAACCACCTTGGAGAGAGTATGAGGGGTGAGCATTTGGATCAATCACAAGACCTTGCACTAAGGCACATAACCTATGGTCACTACTTACTTCATCCTGAAGTTCTACTAGAGCAGGACATGATGCAACTGATAGGGCTGTAAAAACCGCAGACAATTTTTCTCTCATCATGATCGACTGATTCCAATGCATTGTCAACACTTTCCATGGAAGACCCTTCAATACGAGACAAAGCATTAGCTGCTTTGTTCTCTAATCTAGGCTTGTACTGTATTTCAAAATCATAAGCCATCAATTTTATCAACCATTTCTTATGATTTTCCCTAATGACCCTTTGATCTAGTAGGTGCTTCAAGCTGCTTTGGTCCGTCCTAACCATGAATTTTCGGCCAAGCAGATACGACCTCCATTTTTGAATGGCCAACAGAATGGCCATCAGTTCCCTTTCATAAATAGAGGAGGCTTGGGAAAGTGTAGGACTCCAGAAAGCTATAGGGTGACCTTCTTGTATAAGGACAGCTCTCAACCCTACGCCGGATGCATCGGTCTCCACTATAGAAGTTTTGGAAAAATCTGGCAGAGCAAGCACTGGCAAATTGGTCATTGCATGTTTCAAAGCTTCAAATGCAACTTGAGCTTCTGTAGTCCATTTAAAGATGTTCTTCAACAACTGAGTCAATGAGGCAGCTATGGTTCCATACCCCCTTACGAATCTTCTATAATAACCTGTGAGACCTAGGATGCCTCTCAAAGCTTTAATATTGACCGACACATGCCAATTCTTCATGCTGTTTAACTTAGCAGGATGAATTGCCTCAGATACGGCCTGAAAATCTCATTCATGGGGGCTTGGAAAGTAGATGGAGCATTAGTCAAGCCAAATGACATAACGAGGAACTCATAGTGTCCCTCATGAGTTCTAAAAGCCGTCCTCTCAGTGTCTTCTCTTAAAAAACAGATCTGATGATAACTAGACTTTAAGTAACTTCGAAAATATCACGGCTCCCTTTAATTCATTCATCAATTCATCGATCACTGGAATAGGGAATTTGTCAGGGATGGTCAGCCTATTCAGAACTCTGTAATCCACTCACATCCTCCACCCTCCATCTTTTTTTTTTTAACTAATAGTACTGGACTTGTGTAGGGGCCGGTACTCCTTTTAATTATTCCTGCTTCCAGCATATCCTTTACTATACTTTCAATTTCAGCTTTTTGGTAATACAGGTACCTGTAGGGTCTGATATTTGGTGGAACGACACCATCTTTCAACCTGACCCCCGGGTTAAGGGCACGAGAGCCCTTGTTTTACTTTTCAAATCATAAGCCCGTTCCAAAGCCCCATTCTTATCTTCTATCCTTTGGGCTAGCTCCATTATATCTGTGTTTTTTGTGGGTTGGTTCAACCTGACTTCAGCCTTTATCTCTTCCTTCAGCCCATTTGTAAATGCTCATGCTAGCATGTCTTCGCCGACGTCGATTAACGGAGCTGCAATTAATTCGAAGCGTTCTCGATAAACTGCCACAGACCTAGTTTGCCTCAAGGCCACCAAACTTTCGTACCCATTTCCTTCTTGCGAATCACGAAATCTCCGGAGTAGTTGAATTTTAAAATCGCTCCAGTTGGTTATCGGAGTTATCCTCTGATTCCAGTGATACTAACTCAAACCTTTGCCATCCATACACACCACTGTAGCCGGGATATGTTCTTCTTCTGCAAATTGATTTATCGAAAAATACCTCTCCACTCGTAATAGCCAGTTATATGGACCGGCCCCCGTGAAAACAGGGAGTTCCAACTTACGCCATTTTGGTTCATATTTGTCAAACGTTCCTTCGCTGGGTTTGCTGTGATTATTTTGTCCGGATTCCTCAGTGGTTTTCTCACCGGACGACTCCCCACTCATTTTCTCCTTTCCCTTCTTGCTTAACAGCAACTCTAGTACCTTGTCAATGCTAGCTCTCATTTCGCTCAGCTCCGTCTCGACATTACCCATTTTCTTTTTCAACCCCGTCACGTCTTTTTCCACGCTATCGATCCTATTCTCCAATTTTCGTACCATACCAAAATCGTTTGGCTTTGATACCAAATTGATAGGAACCAATTAACAGAATCAGAATTTTTTTAAAAAAAAAAAAAAAACTGAATCAAGAATTGTATATTGAATAACCAAGCCAAACAGCTTGTTCTAAGCGTTTTTAGCAACTTAGGAGCTCCTCTGTTACCATTCCCTTGACAAAATTCCCCCTATACTACTACAGTTGTCATCATGTGGTTATAACCGAATTCCCTTACTAAAAGAATTGTCAAAATATTAACTAATGGCCAAACGACAAGTGGCAGAATAACAATATTGCCCTGAATAAAGAAATTAAAAAGAAAGACAATTGGCCAACAATCTGGTCATCTATGTGTCATTGCTGATAGTGAATGCTTTGCTGATTTCCTGGTTGTTTCTGCTGCCTTCCCTTCCTCTGATAGCCTCGAATCGCCCTTGGCTTATCAGCAACTGTTTCTGTTTTATTGGTGAAAAGACTGAACAAATGTTCTGCAGAAAAATGCTTTTGAATGGGGGTTCAGTGGAGTTCCACACTCGGAGGATGCCATAATGGTGACTCAACATGTTGCAAACTTTTTTATCAGGTTAGTCTCGTCAGCCATAAAACATTAGCATTGATGTTTTAGGTCGTGAACTTCATTGCTACACAAGTAGTAGAATCATGGCATTGCAATGCGTAATGTCTTCTATGATGCTGTCTCAACAAAGCCGATTTTTTTTTTTTTTTTGAGAAATTCATTTTCTATGGAGATATATGAAGAAAAAACAACCATGATAAATTATAGGTAGCTTTTGTTATTAAAGAATCATTGATGACCCATTAATAACTATCATTGCCACACATACGCAAGATGATTGAAGATGCAAACATATTATTATTCAAAGTTACAAATTAATAGTTGTTCTTAGCAATTCAATAGCTAAAACTGAATTAGGACCACCATGGGAGTATGTTAATGTTTTAGTAAATAAATTTAATTAGGGTTTTTGCTTTTGAATGCACCCAAACAATTAAAGGAACCGCGATAACATAAACTAATCTATATCTTTGTTGCAGTGAGGCTAGGAAATCATTAAACAGGCCACCTGCTCAAAAGGTGCTTGACAACCTCATTTACAATTACAGTCCTACATATTGCGGGAAGGATGGGTAAGCCAACAGTGTCTTTTTTGGATACTAGTTCAATATTTTAACTCGCACATAAATTTCTGGTTCTGATTGCTGTTGCAGGAGGGGATACGATGAGGTTTACATTTTTTCCAAACTTCGAACCTCTACTCTATAAAGGTTACAATTGTAACAAACTTCGAAGCTTGGAAAAGGTATTATTGTTGGACATGTACATACTGCCATCACATTATATGACTTTGCTCTCAAAAGTATTATTCCCATTCCACGAAGCTTTTCTTTGGTTTGTTTTTCAACTAGTCTCAACTAAGTTTTTAGATAAAAACTAATATGTGCCAGTAATTTCCCATTAACTGCATTTCATGCTATATAAAACATTCTGGCAATGTTTGCAGATGATTATTTGTCACTTTTTTCCATCAGTAATTCCATGACCATGATCAAACCAGTATTGCTATCGATACATGTTTGCAGAAGTTAGTCGAGGAAACATTTTGCCTGCACTAATTTTATTCTTCTTCGCACCTGCATGTTATTAGGTCTGCACCATAGAGAGTAACTATATTCCTGCATCTGCTTGTAGTGTTGTTTGTCCTTTGACATATTGAAATCTATGTTTTACTGTCTTTTTGTAAGTTAAGAAATCCCTTAACCTCGATAATTTTTAGTGGCAAGGTAGATATATATATATATATATAATCTAGACAAAATGTGCATTCTTTCAAATGCTTTTCGAAAAACAATGGTTGTCATTAGGTAGGTGGAGATTCTCTTTCTCTCAACCCTCAAATAATATTTTTGGGCCCTAGCACAAAACTCATCACACAACCCACCGCACCATATATTCAACTAATAGGGTTTCGTATTTCTCTCATAATCAAGTTTAAAATATGAACAACACTTTTCTTAAGGAGGAAGTCTCCATCAAGTTTGGAAGTCTCTACCATTCTCCATTAACTTTGGAAGTCTACCATTCAAATATATAAAAATTGCCGAATCATTAGAGCTTGTTAGTAAAATACTAATGTCCTGGTGCCAATATATTTGGATTGTAAAATTACTTTTATTGCATCTATTATTATTATTATTTTTTTTTAAAAATGGATATTATCATTTTTCTATCTGTTAATATGCTAAAGTTTAATCAAATTCAGAGAGTTGAAGTATTCATTTTTTCACTTGAAGTATAAAAATTGTTAAATTTTCCATTTAGATGTTGCCAGTGATATTATAAAGGTTTTTTTGGTCATTTGATAATGTGCGGGTGGAAAAGTGAATTTTCTTTGAATTTCGGGTGGAAAATTAAATACTTTAAAACATGTGATAAATTTTAAGTGAATAATTTGTGAATTTTCAAGTTTTTGTAATGAATTTATATTTAAAAAAATTAAAAATTGTTCATATCATTTTTAGATGATGATTAATGTCCAACTGTTATATGCAGGGGTGTCAGCTATTTTTGAAAAGATCCGGATCCATAAGAATTTGGATTCACATAAATCAGGAATCCGTAAATAAAATAAAAAATAAGAAAAATGATCAATCATATATTCATGTTATTAAAAATATATAATTTCTATGATTTTGAGTATTTCAAACATTGTTCACTTATTTTCATTATTTGAAAATTCCTAACAACGCAGTTGTCAAAAATGTAATTTAAATAAGAAAATTCCTAACAACGCAGTTGTCAAAAATGTAATTTAAATAAGAAAATGTTCTACATCTTAAAATCGCATCAACATCTCCTCTCCAATCTTCTTCTTCTAATAAATCATTTAACATAGGGGTGGGCAATTTAATTTCATTAAATTTTTGACTAGCTGATTCTAAATTTTTCATATTTCTTTATAAAATTATGTATTTTTATTATGAATTTGAGGCTATCAATCATCCGTAAGATATAAAGTACTATTCAAATTAATTTTCTCAAATTAAAACCAATATTTTTTAATTTAATTTAATTATTTTATAGTGACAAGTCAAAAATGCCGTTGACTTTAAGGATAAAATAGTCATTTTGCTTAAATTTTGTTAAATATTTTAGCAGCGTTAACTAAGTGGTGGACTGTAGATACATTTGTCGAATATTGGGTGAACCGGTGAACAAAATAGTAGGAATTGTATATTTTTGATTTCATGACAATATTCGAGTATACGGTTAATAATTTTCTGAAAAATATTTTGTTGATTATGATTTTTTACCCTGAGGAAGTTCCAATACCAAGGAGGGGTAGTTTGGGGTTTGTACATAGCCAAAAGAAGAATCAAGAGAGCCTAGAGAGGCTGAAGTTAGATGATGGACCCGAGCCCAATATACATAAGATTTCTCCCGAGAACATGATCGGTTTAATGAAGCAAAGTTGGGATACCGACCGATCAAGAAGTATCAGGTTTGGCAGCATTCGACCATTTGTGGAAGATGACCTGAGGTTGTCATTTTATAAACCCGACCTGGTTAGAGAAGTCAGGAAGTATGATTAGTTATCAATCACCTCGGCATGCCGACCCAAAGAGCGGAGTTGGGACCACAAGTTTTGTGTTCAAAAAGTATGTGACGTATGCCCCAGAAGAAAATATACCATTCTAGAAGGCTAATGATGACTACGGGAAAACAACGGTTCTCATTGAAAGTAGCCATTACCTGCCGCCATGGGGCGGTGCAGTGGCATGAGAGTGGCAGAGCAGAGCCGTCGTAGGCCGCCATAGTGACAGTGAAAAAAAAGCATTTTGATTGACCGAATTAAAGGTGGTTGAGGAGATTTGTAACTGCAATGATGACAATAACATGAGTTTACGTCGTGGGCAGTGGAATAGTGAATTTAGAAGCCTATATAAATGAGTTAAAGCCATAGATCTAAAAAAAGGAATTTTATGGCATCTCACAACTAAAAAAAAGATCTGAGAACTTTAAAGCTAGTGATAGAGAGAGCATAGCCGGTCGGTTAGTTGACCGAGTGAGTGAATTATAACGAGCTTTCATAAAACCTGAGGAGCTGTAAAACCTTGAAAGCTTATCACACCATTGTAGTTCGGGTCGGTTTTGAGCCTGAGCAGGTAATAAAATACATTTTTTTTTCTTACTCTCGTGGACGTAGGTTAGTGTCACTCTCCGCTGAACCACGTAAACCCTTGTCTTTGTGATTATTTATTGTTTGCTAAGTTTGCTTTGGTTCCATACTAACCAAACAAATTCATTGCTGAGAGAGGTTTGTTCGAGGAGTTGATTTCCCAAATTGCCATTGGAACCAAAAACAACATTTAACAGCTGGCGCCGTCTATGGGGATCCAAGTACAAAAGCAGCAATCACATTGAGACGATGGCAAGAGACAGAAACCACAAGCTTCAGAGACCTCAACGACAAAATGGATGTGAAAGATGGAAGAGACCATGTAATGGGAAAATGGAGAATGCTTGTAAGAAGTGGGAGACAACATAAGCCTTTATAAAGGCTATGATGGGAAAATTTGAGAGATTGGAATAGAGATGAGAGAGCAGGGGCTGGTAGGTCCCGGCAGAAGGAAAAAAGAGATAGCCAATGGAAAAATGGAGTGAGAGTAGACGCATATCGAGAAATTGGGAGAATGAATGCCCATAAAGTAAGGTCGGTGGTTGTGGCTAGCGCCACACCCATAGAAGAACCCTGAGAGGAAGAAGATGATAGGTAAACCTCAGAATCATCCAGTAACTGCCCATTCGGAACGATATTCAGAGAGTGGGCGTGGGGCTCCTAGTCGTGGAAGATACTATGCTCAGAATGCTCGGAATGTGATGTATGAAGAAGCTATCAGTCGAGAGCAAGATAGCTCAGAGACCCAAATGAAGGATTGGTTTAAGAATGAGATGGGGAAATAGGAGAAAAGCACGAGAGGAGATGCTCGGGCCGACCAAAATTCGAAAACAACATCCCCTTTTATGGAAGAGGTGTTAGAGGTGGAGTTCCCAAGAAGGCCGCAATGGATATTTATAAGGGCAACACATACCCCAAATCCCATATTGAAAAGTTTCTTTTACTAATGGAGATTCAGGGCATGGTTGGAGAGGCGATATGTGAGGTATTCCCCATGACATTGGGAGGATCAGCCAGTTTGTGGTTCAGAAATCTTACTCTGCCACTCCGGGGAGCATTAATAGTTTTCTACAGCTGAGGAAGTCCTTCGTGGGCCATTTCAAATTAGCGTGTGCACCAAGGAAAACACTCGGGTCATTAAGGATGATGAAACAACGCAGAGATGAGCCGCTAAAGAGTTTTATCGACAAGTACCGCAACATGGTGTTGGAGGCCAGGGCTTACGAGTCCCCGGAGGCCCTTAAGTGCTTAAAAGAATCCCTGGGGGTTTGAGAGGTTATGATTGTTGGAATATATGCCTGTAGGCACTACATTCTTGCATATTAACCCGATGTGGAGTCTTATTTGGAGACAACTACCTTTTAAGTCACGGAGGTAACGGGAAACGGACATCGGAAGGGGAAATTCAGAATAAACAAGGTTCACTGTTTTCGTTCGTGCTACGTTCGTGTTTACGTTCGAACGTCAAATGGATGGCGGGCGGTCGTGTCGCGTTCGAACGGTGTCGGTAATTGGGTTTTGCTGCTAGCCTCTCATCCAGCCCAATTAGCCCCCAAAGCCCATAAAACACATCCCATTTAAATAAATAAATATTAATTAAAACATTAACTAAATAAGATAATAATTAAATTATTAAATATTAAATAAAACATATACCAAACATAAAATAAACAATTACCAACTTAAACTAAAATCATGCCTAAATTAAACAAATCACATACTAAATCAAAATATAATCATGCCTAATTAAAATCAATCAACCAATTATATTCCCAATCTAATAAGATTATTCCCAAACTTAAAATATTGTATTCCTAAACCAAGCCAATCAAATATTCAACCTTCCCTATCTAGCCAAAATTTGTCCCCCCTCAATCTTTGACTTCCCTTAACCAACCAAATCAAATCCCTTGCTTCCCTTAACCAACACCAAATCAAATCCCTCTTTAATTAGCAAATCCCTTTCCTTGTCAAGCCCAACCCTTTGCCTATAAAAAGAACCCTTCACCAACCTTCTCAACCCGAGCTAGCTAGCCCCTAACTCATACACAACACACATAAAAATTACAGGAGGAATACACCCAAAAAACAATAAGCAAAAGATAAAGAGGAAAAGGCAGTGAAACCACAAGGAAACAATAGCAAAAGACGGAGAACGACGACTCAAAACAGTAAGACAACGAACGAGAACAGTGAACCAGTGAACCGGGAGAGTTGCGGAGCATCCACCCTTCCGACGATCGTGTACCGTACATCCGAGAGATGATTTAAAAGGTTAGACCTGAGGGTACCTTTTCATTAGTTTATATTCGTTTTTTTATTATTATTATTGAATTCTATTCGCAAGAGAGTCGTTTATGGAAGCATGTTGTGGCTTGAATGAAATGGAAGAGTGTCGTCTCTTGTGGTATATAGGATGGAAACCCAGACGTAAATTCCGCAGCCGAATCTGAATGGAAGGTAGTGCGGTCTGTACATGGGACACAACTCCACGTACCACTTGAGTAAACGGCACCTTCTCTTGTGTGGCGTTGCTTTGGTTTATTTATTTCTTGTCATTTAAATCCTGTATGATATGATCGAGTGCATGGACTTAGTAAGTGCGATGAAAGGTTCCCTAATTGGAGGGGTTAAAATCCTTCACCACGACGCTTTGCCGCACCGATTGATGTGTGTTCGGTTGAATGCGAGATACGTTCAATCGAGCATACCTAGTTTGATATGATTGTCTTTATGTTTGTATGCATGATGTGATGTGACGCGCATGGGCTTAGTATGTTGGTCTAAAGGTCATCTCTTTGAGAGATCAAGAGCCCTCAAAAGGCCACCTTTACGGCAGTACTTCGCCGCGCCCCTTTATTTTGTTGTTTATGTATTGCGCCCCATTTCATGCATCATGTCTGTTCCCGTTCGAACGCGTTTACGAACGCAACTCGAACGCGCATGCATTTTTGCCTTATCATGCATCAGGTCTCATTTCCGTTCGAACGCGTTTACAAACGCCATACGAACGTGAGCATTCTGTTTCATTTCCGTTCGAACGCGCTATCAAACGCCATACGAACGCGAGCATTCTGTTTCATTTCTGTTCGAACGCGTTTACGAACGCTACTCGAACGTGAGCATTCTGTTTCATCTTCGTTCGAACGCGTTTACAAACGCTACACGAACGCGCACACACTGACTGAGTCTGTCTTATCATATTCAAGCATAATTGCCTCTTGGTTGATCTTTCTTGTGTTATATAGCCAACCGTATTATTTGTATCCCTGCATTTATCCATTTTATGTGTTCTCGGGAATGTATTCAAGCATGATTAGGCTGTTAGCATGTTATTTGGTTAATAGGTTCATGAGATAGTACTCAAGCATGATTATGTTGTTCTTAGTTTTCCATATCATAGGATTGAAATATGTTCATGAGATTGCCATGTGATGTTGCATGTTGTGATGAACTTGTTGATGTATGCATATGAATTTAGAAGCATGATATTTTTGGAAATAAATGTTATTTAAGCCTGGTTAAATTATTATATAAATCCTTTTATTACAAGTGACATAAGTAAGGGACCATTCCGAACCCAACGGTTTGAGGTCTTCCCTTGCGAGGGGTGAGTGCGGCCTTAAATCTCATTTTCCCGGTTCACACCGGGTGGCGACTCCATTACTCTCCAGTTTAGTCCCCCGTGGCTACTCCGTACTCCCGACCGGGCAGCGAGCCCGGGACAGCATGCGTCGCCCCAGATTTCCTGTGTGTTCCCACAGTCTGGCGACTCCACTGGGGATAGAGAATCGGCCCCGAAATATTGTCTTGTGATGTTTGGATTTATGTTTTAATTGACCGTGTCTATAGTGGATAAAGTGAGGGTTTAATCAAAGGTATTTTTAGGCTAGGTAATGGTTTGATGTCTTCCTTCATTCACTACCTTTCTAGAAGGAAAAGCTGTGAAGGCACCTAGATAGCCATCTACTCGTAGCCTATTGTGATGGACTAATTTGGAGGACTCGTTGTTTATTCCTGACAACAAGCGATAAGAGCCTAAGAGGCTTGGGTATTTAAGTGAGCCTCGCTCCACCTTCCCTCTGGGGGATCTACAATGGGAAATCCATTTGACAGTCCGTCACACACCATAGCTCATTGGCACGTACCTTAGTGTATAAAAAAGGGTGCGCTCGCTTGGTTGATCGAACCCTTGAGTGGGGAGGACCTAGTTGTGGGCCATCCTTCGCCGGTGAGAGCCTTTGTCTATACTCTTACTAACCCACCCATAGACCGGGTTGGCTAAAGTAACAATTATTTCCTTGAATATGTGCTTGTGGACCATCCTCATTTGGATGCTGTTGGACTATTGTCAGAAATACGGGCTTGCTGGGCCATTTAAACTGGGGCAAGTTCACACCTTATGACTATTAGGCCAAAAGCTTCTGAAATGTTGGTGGGCCACTTTGTAAAAATTATTATGTCATGTTTGCATCATCTTTTATGCTTGTGTTTGGGAACATCGTTGTTTGGATCCATTTGGACTATTTATCATGGGATATGGGCTTGTTGGGCCATTTAAACTGGGACAAGAACACATCTTATGACGATTGGGCCAAAAGGTTTCTAAATAACAATGGGCCATTTTATGATTGTGTTCGGAATATTATCATTTGGATTTAGTTGGGCTCTTTGCCATAAGACATGAACTGGTTGGGCCATTTAAACTGGGACGGGTTCACTCTTATGAGAGTTAGCCCGAAAGATTCTAAAATGATAACGGGCCGATTTGTTTGAGAATTTTAGTTGATTTAGTATGTTATATATGTTACATGCATCTCACGCACCCCATGCATACATACATCATGTTAACCCTTGTATTCTGAAAGCCATCATAGATACATGTTGGTTAGGGAAGATGACAGACTTGTCAAAAGACCAAGCAGGCACCAGGAGTACCGGCAAAAGACATAACCCAACGAGATAGGAAACCCAATCATGCATGCATGCATACACGTAACATATTCGCATCCTTTTTGTGTTTGTTCTGTTTTGTAATAACAGGTTTCAGAGGAGAAAAAGAGAAAGCGTCAAATGCAAGCCAACCAGAAGCAGTAACAGTACAATAACAGAGTTTCGGGAATGAATCCCAAGGGAATGAATCATAGGGCCGAGGCCCACGTCGTCTGAATTTGGAATGAATCCAGGGAATGAATCCCAGGGTCGAGGTCCACATTCAGTATCAGTCTGGGGGCGAGGCCCATGTCAGTAGCAGTTGGGGCCGAGACCCACTTCAGCATCAGTTTTGGGGATAAGTCCTAGGGCAGAGGCCCACATCAGTATCAGTTGGGGGCGAGGCCCATATCAGCAGTATCAGTCTTGGGGCGAGGCCCATATCAATATCAGTTTAGGGCGAAGCCCACATCATTCTGCGGCTGAGGCCCGCATCAGCAGAATTTTGGAATGAATCCAGGGAATGAATCCCAGGGCCGAGGCCCGCATCAACAGAATTTTGGGATGAATCCTGAGGGTCGAGGCCCACATCAGCATCAATCTGGGGGCGAGGCCCATGTCAGTAGCAGTTCGGGCCGAGGCCCACTTCAGCAATCAGTTTTGGGGATGAGTCCCAGGGTCGAGGCCCACATCAAACACAGTTCGGGATGAATCCCGAAGGGCGAGGCCCATATCAGTATCAGTCTGGGGGCGAGGCCCATGTCAGTAGCAGTTGGGGCCGAGGCCCACTTCAGCAATCAGTTTTGGGGATGAGTCCCAGGGTCGAGGCCCACATCAAACACAGTTCGGGATGAATCCCGAGGGTCGAGGCCCACATCAGCATCAATATGGGGGCGAGGCCCATGTCAGTAGCAGTTGGGGTCGAGGCCCACATCAAACACATTTTGGGAATGAGTCCCAGGGTCGAGGCCCACATTACATCAGTATCAGCATTGCCGGGTATGGCATTCTGGGGGCGAGGCCCATATTACATCAGATCAGTTCTGCCGAGAATGGCACTCCGGGAATGGAGATATAGTCCGGGAATGGGCAGTTCAAGAATGAACAAGTCGGAAATGACACTCCGAGAATGGAGATATAGTCCGGGAATGGGCAGTTCAAGAATGAAAAAGTCGGAAATGACACTCCGAGAATGGAGATATAGTCCGGGAATGGGCAGTTCAAGAATGAACAAGTCGGAAATGACACTCCGAGAATGGAGATATAGTCCGGGAATGGACAGTTCAAGAATGAACAATCCGAGAATGGCAATCCAAGAATGGAGCAGAGTTCAAGAATGAACAAGTCGGAAATGACACTCCGAGAATGGAGATATAGTCCGGGAATGGGCAGTTCAAGAATGAACAAGTCGGAAATGACACTCCGAGAATGGAGATATAGTCCGGGAATGGACAGTTCGAGAATGGACCACCTACAGTAACAGTTCGGGAATGAACCACCGTACAGTAACAGTTCGAGAATGGACACCTCACAGTAACGGTTCGGGAATGGACCACCTCACGATAACAGTTCGGGAATGGACACCTTACAGAAGCACGGTTCGGGAATGGACCACCTCACGATAACAGTTGGGGAATGGACACCTTACAGAAGCACGGTTCGAAATGGACCACTCTCTTATCAGCAACGGTTCGGAAATGGACCACTCTCATATCAGTAACGGTTCGGAATGGACCACTCTCTTATCAGTAACGGTTCGGAAATGGACCACTCTTTATCAGCAACGGTTCGGAAATGGACCACTCTCATATCAGTAACGGTTCGGAAATGGACCACTCTCTTATCAGCAACGGTTCGGAAATGGACCACTCGCATATCAGTAACGGTTCGGAAATGGACCACTCTCTTATCAGCAATGGTTCAGAAATGGACCACTCTCATATCAGGCATGGTTCGGAAATGGACTATCTCTCATCAGCAACGGTTCGGAAATGGACCATCATCTCATCACTTGCCGAAAATGGCACTCCGAAAATGGAGCACGGTTCGAAATGGACCATCATCTCATCACTCACCGAAAATGGCACTCCGAAAATGGAGCACGGTTCGAAATGGACCATCATCTCATCACTCGCCGAAAATGGCACTTCGAAAATGGAGCACGGTTCGAAATGGACCATCATCTCATCTCGCCGAAAATGGAGCACGGTTCGAAAATAGACCATCATCTCAACAGTTCGAGATTAAAGCTCGGGAGGAATAAAGCCTCATCGCAGCAGTTCGGGAACAAAGTACAGGGGAGTATAGCCTCATCTCAATACAGTTCGGGAATAAAGCCCACAGTCAAAACAATCATGGAATAAAGCCCTATCTCTACACAGTCAGCAGTTCGGGAATAAAGCTCGGAGGAATAAAGCCTCATCTCAATACAGTACACGAAAAATGCCAAAAATGGCGCTCTAAAAATAGAGCACGGTTCGGGAATGAACCACGGGTCGCAGCACCTCACCACCCAAAATCAACTCAAAACATGAAAGTCAAGTGGCAGCTGGCGAGCCAGGTAAGTGAAAATGCATTGCATAATTTTGATAGGATTGTCACTGTTACACATTACACAAGTCCCATCAAAGTGGGGGCGACTGTAGGCAAACATTCTTGCATATTAACCCGATGTGGGATCTTATTTGGAGACAAACTACCTTTTAAGTCACGGAGGTAACGGGAAACGGACATCGAAAGGGGAAATTCAGAATAAATAAGGTTCACTGTTTTCGTTCGTGCTACGTTCGTGTTTACGTTCGAACGTCAAATGGATGGCGGGCGTTCGTGTCGCGTTCGAACGGTGTCGGTAATTCTGGTTTTGCTGCTAGCCTCTCATCCAGCCCAATTAGCCCCCAAAGCCCATAAAACACATCCCAATTTAAATAAATAAATATTAATTAAAACATTAACTAAATAAGATAATAATTAAATTAATAAATAATTAAATAAAACATATACCAAAATAAAATAAACAATTACCAACTTAAACTAAAATCATGCCTAAATTAAACAAATCACATACTAAATCAAATAAATCATGCCTAATTAAAATCAATCAACCAATTATATTCCCAATCTAATAAGATTATTCCCAAACTTAAAATATTGTATTCCTAAACCAAGCCAATCAAATATTCAACCTTCCCTATCTAGCCAAAATTTGTCCCCCCTCAATCTTTGACTTCCCTTAACCAAACCAAATCAAATCCCTTGCTTCCCTTAACCAACACCAAATCAAATCCCTCTTTAATTAGCCAAATCCCTTTCCTTGTCAAGCCCAACCCTTTGCCTATAAAAAGAACCCTTCACCAACCTTCTCAACCCGAGCTAGCTAGCCCCTAACTCATACACAACACACATAAAAATTACAGGAGGAATACACCCAAAAAACAATAAGCAAAAGAAAGATAACGAGGAAAAGGCAGCGAAACCACAAGGAAACAATAGCAAAAGACGGAGAACGACGACTCAAAACAGTAAGACAACGAACGAGAATAGTGAACCAGTGAACCGGGAGAGTTGCGGAGCATCCACCCTTCGACGATCGTGTACCGTACATCCGAGAGATGATTTAAAAGGTTAGACCTGAGGGTACCTTTTCATTAGTTATATTCATTTTTTATTATTATTATTGAATTCTATTCGCAAGAGAGTCATTTATGGAAGCATGTTGTGGCTTGAATGAAATGGAAGAGTGTCGTCTCTTGTGTGGTATATAGGATGGAAACCCAGACGTAAATTCCGTAGCCGAATCCGATGGAAGTAGTGCGGTTGTACATGGGACACAACTCCACATACCACTTGAGTAAACGACACCTTCTCTTGTGTTGCGTTGCTTTGGTTTATTTATTTCTTGTCATTTAAATCCTGTATGATATGATCGAGTGCATGGGCTTGTAAGTGCGATGAAAGGTTCCCTATTGGAGGGGTTTAAAATCTTCACCACGACGCTTTGCCGCACCGATTGATGTGTGTTCGGTTGAATGCGAGATACGTTCAATGAGCATACCTAGATGATATGATTGTCTTTATGTTTGTATGCATGATGTGATGTGACGCGCATGGGCTTAGTATGTTGGTCTAAAGGTCCTCTCTTTGAGAGATCAAGAGCCCTCAAAAGGCCACCTTTACGGCAGTACTTCGCCGCGCCCTTTATTTTGTTGTTTATGTATTGCGCCCATTTCATGCATCAGGTCTGTTCCCGTTCGAACGCGTTTACGAACGCAACTCGAACGCGCATGCATTTTTGCCTTATCATGCATCAGGTCTCATTTCCGTTCGAACGCGTTGCAAACGCCATACGAACGTGAGCATTTGTTTCATTTCCGTTCGAACGCGCTATCAAACGCCATACGAACGCGAGCATTCTGTTTCATTTCCGTTCGAATGCGTTACGAACGCTACTCGAACGTGAGCATTATGTTTCATCTTCGTTCGAACGCGTTTACAACGCTACACGAACGCGCAAACACTGAACTGAGTCTGTCTTATCATATCATGCATAATTGCCTCTTGGTGATCTTTCTTTGTGTTATATAGCCAACCGTATTATTTGTATCCCGTATTTATCCATTTTATGTTTCTCGGGAATGTATTCAAGCATGATTAGGCTGTTAGCATGTTATTTGGTTAATAGGTTCATGAGATAGTACTCAAGCATGATTAGTTGTTCTTAGTTTTCCATATCATAGGATTGAAATATGTTCATGAGATTTCCATGTGATGTGCATGTTGTGATGAACTTGTTGATGTATGCATATGAATTTAGAAGCATGATATTTTGGAAATAAATGTTATTTAAGCCTGGTTAAATTATTATATAAATCCTTTTATTACAAGTGACATAAGTAAGAGACCATTCTGAACCCAACGGTTTGAGGTCTTCCCTTGCGAGGGGTGAGTGCGGCCTTAAATCTCATTTTCCCGGTTCACACCGGGTGGCGACTCCATTACTCTCCGGTTTAGTCCCCCGTGGCTACTCCGTACTCCCGACCAGGCCGCGAGCCCGGGACAGCATGCGTCGCCCAGATTTCCTGTGTGTTCCCACAATGCCCTAGAGCTTCATGTAATGTAAACAGAATGATTTGCTATCAAATAAATGATGAATTGTTCATTTATCAAATGTTTTGATTTAAATCGCGTATTGTAAATTATTTTATTTACCCTATATTACTTATGTGCCTTCACACTTAGTGTATGAGTGTCATAGACAAGAGGACTTAATTCTAAAGTTAGTAATCTAAAATAGTCCATAGGAGAAAACAAAGTGGATACTTTATTTGTGGTTTATCTATAGCTGCGGTCCACTCTATAATTGTATGACGACCTGTTGGACATTATGACCCATAGCATCACTATTTGTACAGATCATGGTGTTGTTGTACAAATTAACTATGTGACAAAGGAAATTGCTCTTTTATCATTTGTAATTAGATTACCAATATGTAAAAATGATGAAAGGTCCATATGATTAGTTCCTAATTGAGATGATATGAGACAATATCAATCCACGAAGGTTTAATCATTAAATATCCCTAGTCGGAGTATTATCGAGATTGGACATCGATAATGCGTAAAAGACTAGTATTACACTTGTGCGCGCGTGTAGGAGCATAACGTCATAGTTCTCATATATTGGGTACATGATACTCATGCAAGTGTAATAAGAGGTTGTGTTTACCGATGGTACGGAAACAGCTTCGCTCTGGATAGACCCCTCGGATTCCATTGGTAGTAGACTATGTGTCTATGGAAGTCCGAATCAGGGTAGGTGTTATTTGGTCTTAACCTGAGACTTGCACCCCTAATACTTGCGACAATCAATATACTTGGTTTGGTCGTCCAGGGCTTTAACAGGTTCTGTGTACGCCTCTTCTGGGTATATTCAGAATCGTAGTGTATTCGTGTGATGTCAAGACGGAAGTATCACTCCAGTCATAGTGGAGATGATGATCACGTAGGAAACGGAACTGGTGCTCTTATATGCTGCCAGCTATCGGGATATTATGACTAGGTCATGTTTATCCGATTATAGAGACTAGTTACCAGAGATCCGATATGTGCTTCGTACGGGGCAGACACAATTCCAACCTCAGGCCTTGTACGTGACATCCGATGCTGGATCGAAATACGCAATACAACGTATACTACGCCTGATATAATCACATATTCATATAAGAATATTTCTGGAGAATTAGGTAGGCACGATGCTTTGCTAGAAGCCAAACATGTCTTGTAAATCGGTAAAAATGTAGTACTAGGTACGTACGTGTTCGGATAGTCCGACGACCGGATTTACTGCCAACATATCCGGGGATCTCATGGGTCTCTTCCCGAGATTCACCGATGACATATGACTCGCATTATTATCTGGGATTAATTAAATGAGAGAGAAAATTAATCTGGGATTAATTACGGAGATATTTTATCTGGGATAAAATATTATTTAAAGAGAGAGAACGATTAATTTGGAATTAATCGATAAAATAATATATTCGATATATTATACGAAATTGGATTTCGACGCGGAATTAAAATTAGATTTTAATTCGGGCAAACGAGTTAATTTAGAATTAATTCGCTAGCGATGTGAATAGTAATTTGCTAGGCAAAATTATTTAATTGAATTTTATTTAATTACGTCGCAACGGAAAATTCGTTAATTCGGAATTAGCGAACCCGAGCCCCGGAGTGTTTGCGGGCCCACTCGCATTTCGAATTCAAGTGCGCCACAAGTCACATCACGCGTCACATCACTCGTCATTCAAGTGATGGATGTCTTGTCACTTTGAGTGATTGAAACCAGTCACTATTCATGAGTGATGTGAGTTGTTGGAAGGCATTAATTGCCAAATTTTGGCTCCAAATTTTGTTGACTTTTGGAAAGGCATTTACAAGTTTTGGATATGGATTTTGTATTAGATTTTAGAAATCTAATTTTACACAATACCAACACAACTCTCCCTCTCTCTTCTCTCACAAGTTTCGGCCAAGGGCCAAACTTCTTCCTCTCTCATTTTTCTTCATAAAAATCGTGAACAAGAAGAAGAAAATGGAAGATTTGTAGCAAATCTTTACCCATGCTAGCACATGAAGAGTCATCCAAGGTGAAAGGGAAACATACCCTTGAGCATGGAATCACCATTTGCAAAGCTTGG
>SKCR01025059.1:0-18513 GCA_019454045.1 Zanthoxylum bungeanum | reverse complement strand
TACCAGTACGGACCTGGAGGTCCTTCGGGAAATTATCGGCCAATATGCTTATTTTACTACATTGGAGATTGGTCAGGCCGTTCTGCCAGAAAACATTTCCCAGTTGGACAGAAGTTCCTCTGAATTAAGCTGTCTACTAACCCTTCATGCCTTACCTATATCAGTAGATGATCGACTCTTCCTCCAAGAACTGCAGGATGATATAATGGCCCTTATCTCTCGGTATCGTAACATACACAGTCAAAGGATTGGGCTTCGCCTGCTATAATGAAGAAAGAAACGCTCCGCAGTTTCTCTCGATGCCTTTCAGCAGGCTCTGAGGGAGACCACTAATGAAATGGTGATCGAGGAATCGGTTCTCCTGGACCTAGAGCGAAAATTACAGGACATCCAGCGCCTTGTTGAGGAAAGTCGTATGAGAAAAGAGGCTAAGATGAGGACCATTGCTACCCAAGTGACGGAGATGGACACTTCCTTGGCAGAGTACGAATGTCTGGCCTGTATAGATTTTGAGAAGAGCTTGGCCGATTTAGAGATAGCGGGTTTGGAGGTACAAAAGGAATGGCGTCTGAGGATGGTGACGTTTTCGGCCATAAAGGAGTCTCCCAGGGATTTTCGACCGTCTTCGGGCCACAGCCAATGATGCTTTATAGGACGTTACTCGTCCAATTTTTGTAATTTTGAGGACGTTTTCGTCCCGAATTAATGGAAATAAATTATTTTACTACTGTATTTAGTTTTTATTGTAAAGACATTATATTTTCATGCTCCCAAAATGAGGGCACATATTTTTTCAAGTATTTGCCATTTATCGCCCTAGCATGTACCCTTCTGTTTAAATCTTTTAAATGATAGGCCCCGTTCGGTAACACATCTTTTACCTCGAATGGGCTTTCCCAATTAGGCGACCATTTTCCATATGCCGGATCTTTAGCACCAATTGGCAATATAGTTTTCCATTCTAACTCGCATTTTCTGAACGATTTAGCCACAACTCTGAGATTGTACTCCTTGGCTATTTTTCTCTTTTGTGCTTCTAAACGATGTAGCACATCGCATTTAACATCGTCCAAATCCATCAAATTATGGATCATTGCTTCGTTGTAGTCTTCCTCTGTCAACTCCTTTTGCAACATCACCCTAATGGATTCAATATTCATTTCTACCGGTAGTACGGCCTCTTGACCATATACTAACTGAAATGGCGTGACCGAAGTACTTGTTCATGGTGACGTCCTATAGGCCCATAGAGCCTGACTCAAACATTCATCCCATCACCTAGCGTTGTCTGTCACCATCTTCTAAATCAACCCCTTGAGGGTTTTATTGGATGATTCCGCCTGACCGTTTGACTGAGGGTAATACGGAGTGGTGTTTACCAACCGGATCCCATATTCAGCCATTAAACTTTTTACCTTCTCACCATTTAACGAAGTGCCATGATCTACCATTATTGTTTGCGGTATACCGAATCGGTGAATGATATGCTCTTTTATGAACTTGATGATCTGCTCTTGGGAGATTTCCACTACCGGAATAACTTCAACCCATTTGGTAAAAAAGTCGGTAGCAACGATAATGAAAGTATGACTTTTGCTCGATGCATGATATATTTTCCCTATCAAATCTATCGCTCATCCTATGAATGTCCATGGTTTAATGACGTGGATCATTTCGGTTGCTGGTGCCCTCTGAATGGGCCCATGCTTCTGACAAGCAATACATCCTTTGGCATATGAGATGCATGATTCTCCCATCTTCGGCCAATAATATCCTCTCCGTATAATCAGCCATCTCATCTTTATTTCGGCCTGGTAAGCCCCACAAACACCTTCATGTATCTCGGCCATGATAGTCTTGGACTCTGATGGCCCTACACATTTCAACAACAGGCCGTCTTGGCATTTTTTATACAAAACATCTCCTGATACCACATAATTCAAGGCCGTGAGTTTTAGCCTTCGATCTTTCCCACCTTCGGGCTGTTTTAGAAATTCTTTGATCTCGCTCCTCCAATCGTACTCATTTTCAATTTCAACGGCCATGAAATTTGTCCCCTTCTTTCGTCGTATCAGGGCCGGCTTCACCTCGTCGCTTCTATAAATACCATCTATGTTTGTTTGCTTGTACCCGGAAGATGGTGGGTCCAAATTGTTGGCCATTTCGTTCTTCGCCCTCAGAACGTGTTCCAATTCCGCATGGTCAAATGACCTACCAATTCTTTAGCCACATCTAATAGCGCCATGACTGATGGACTTTGGCATTTAAAAGTTCATGTTACCTGTTGGATCACTAATTGCGAGTCTCCTTTAATAGACACGTGTGTTACTCCCATATTGAGGAGTTTTCCAAGCCAAATATCATGGCTTCGTATCGGCCTGGTTGTTAGTGCAATATTCATTTAACCTGATTAAGAAACGGAACGATTCACCCAATGGGCTGACTAAGACTATCCTCATCCCTGCTCCTTTTGTTGTACTGGACCTATCAAAATACATCGTCCATGGTTTCAGACTGCATTCGTCTAAATCCATTTCTATTTCTCTGACGGTACTCAAACAGGGGTGGTCAGCTAAGAAATCTGCCAAAGCTTGATTTTTTACAGCCTTTTGGGGCTCATGTCGTATATCGAATTCTGATAGTGATCAAGACCAGAAACCAACTATTTGATGCAAGATAGGACGAGAAAACATGTACTTTATTATATTAACTTTAGTGATTAAGTACACTATGTTCGGCCTAAGGTAGGCTCGTAGTTTAGTACATGTAAAATACAAAGCCAAACATAATTTCTCCATTGGAGAATAATTACATTCATAATTTAGCAATTGTCTGCTAATATAATAAATGGCTCTTTCGACGTCTGTGTCGTCGTCTTGCGCGATCATCCCAGCTATAGACTGTTCTTCAGTCGATATGTACAACTTCATTGGCCGTCCTGGCACAGAGGGTACCATCACCGGCGGCTGTGACAAATATTTCTTTAGGTTGTCAAAGCCTTTTGATGTTATTCGGTCCAGATGAATTCGTCATTGTCCTTTAGCCTCAACATGGAGGAGAACACTTTAGTTTTTTCCTGCACAATTAGAGATAAATCGTCTTAAGAAATTAATTTGCCCTAAAAATCTCCGCAACTCTTTCTTATTTCGGGGAGGTTTAGCATCAGTGATTGCCCGAGATTTTTAGTGTCATCTCAATCTCAATCTCCCGTTGGTGTACTAGAAATCCTAGGAAGTTTCCTGCACACACCACGAAAGCACATTTGGCAGGGGTTTAACTTTAGTTTAAATTTTCTCATTCGCTCAAAAGCCATTGCTAATTGGCTAAAATGTTCTTCCATGGTTACAGATTTAGCCACTATATCGTCCCCATAGACCTCTACAAATTGGCTGATCATGTCATGAAAGATTAAATTCATGGCCCGTTGGTAAGTGTCCCCAGCGTTTTTTAGGCCGAACGACATTACTACCCACTCATAACACCCTAACGAACCTGGGCACCTAAAAGCCATCTTATGTACATCGTTTTCGGCGATGTAAATCTGATTATAACCCGCATATCCATCCATAAAAAATATACTTGATACCCTGTCGTGGAATCTACCAAGGAATCTACCGTCGGCGTGGGGTATTGATATTTGGGTGTTGCTAGGTTTAAATTCCTAAAGTCTATACAGATTCTTATTTTTCCATTCTTTTTCATGACCGGGACGATATTTGACAACCATTCTACATATCTAGTCATCCTAATAAATTTCGCCTCTAAAAGGTGCTCAACCTCTTTCTTAATATCGGGCTTGACATTGGGTGCAAACCTTCATGGAGTCTGTCTATGTGGTCAATGGCTCGGCATGATTGGCAATCTATACTCTACTAACGTCCTATCTAAACCAGGCATTTCATTGTAGTCCCAGGCAAAATAATCTTTGTATTCTTGTAATAAATGGATCAGTTTTTTACGTACATGGGCCTCTAGTTCCTTGCTGATGTAAGTGATGCGTCTATTGTCCTCGCTTCCCAGGTTTACCTCATCCAATACATCATGTGCCCTTGACATGCTTGCCTTATGCAGTCCGTTCAGAGCGTATTCTTCATCCTCACGCTCGCTCTTGTGACTTCCTTCCATCAAACAATCTACCCCACATGCCTCTCTTATCATGTCTTCTGTCTGGTGTGCTAATAGTTTATCCCTCAAGGCCGAGATCGCGGCCTCACTTCCTCGTTCTGTTACATAGGCCATTAGATTGGCCTTAGTGGCCGCAAGGGCAGCTTGTTCCTTACTCTGTCTGCACTTCATTCAAATTGTTGTGCGTTGGCTCTCCAAAGACCACTGTGATTGGCCTTGTTTGCACGAACAAATCATTTAGCAGACCTGCGGGGTATGGCTCGTCATTTTGAGCCACAATAGTCGAACTTTCCCCTTTAGTCAGGACTCTGGTCAGCCCGTAATTCCCTTCGTATATGAAGTATTCGACTGAATTTGTCTCTGCAGCGAAATACTTATTGTCGGCATGTACCACTTCCACTTCGTCTCTCTGGTTCCAGAAAACTAAGCACTGATGAAGAGATGAAGGAACACATCGGCTGCCGTGTATCCAATCTCGTCCCAGGAGCATTTATATGTTGTCGGCCCGTCTATAACAAAGAATACTACTGTTTTTTGTAGTACTTCGCACTTGCAAGTCTAGTGGGACGACCCATTTGGCCGTTGTCGCTCCTCCATTGAAACTCGTTAGCACCACTTCCATAGGGATGAGGTCCTCCTCTGACTTTGCTAAACGTCATAGCATCTTACTGGAATTGTATTAATGGCTGCCCCATTATCGATCAACACATTGGTGACATGTATCCCATTAGCCTTCGCTTTTACATACAACGGCCGCAGGTGCTTTGTCATTTGTGGTGGTGGCTTTGGGAATATCCCTTCCATGATAGGCCTATCTGCTCACTCTTGTCGCTGGCCCGAGGTATTTCTCCTCCCGTATTCCATCCAGAAGGTGGTAACGTGACTGGTGCATTGTGTGAGACATTATTGACGACCAATCTTCGCTTTTCTGCCTTGGTGATTGTCTGTCTTATTTTGGGCGTCCCATATAGGACGAGGTATGGAGATCGTCCCAAGTCCTCTCCTAACGTTCCAACTGCAGGGTTTTCGGCCTCATACAATTCTTTGAGAAGCCGATTCTGTGATATCCCCCTTCTTCGGGCTTCGGTCCTAATGTTTATTTCTTCTTCTACGTCGGTCATTTCCTCATCCGAAGCTTCCTTATCTGTTATCGAGAGCGCTGTAAATTCTGCTGCTCATCACCCTCATAGACATCTTCGCTTGTTCCAGCTTCCCCACTGTTGTCCCCCTTGAATTCTCCGGAAAACAAGTAATGGTTGGCCACAACCGGTGGTATGCTGCCGAACTGAATGACAATAGGGGCTCTTCGTCGTCTGTTTCGTCCTGTTTTCATATGTCAAACATGGTGCGTTCTTCGCAGCTCATTATTTTCCCTTCTTTACCGTCACTCTCCTTGTTATTTGCCTCCGGTTTCTCCGTGATACGAGGACTACGACCTGTGGTCCTCACCCTACCTTGTTGGTGTATCATACGGCCATAATTTCTCTGGTGTGTCATTAATTGCGTCCTCAACATTTCGTCCACGGGAGGATAGTTCCCGCTTGGGCGTTGTCCCGAATATGGCCTTCGATACGAATGCCATATATTGGGCCGATGAATTTTCGGCCTAAACGTCCTCACATTTTGTACGATGTTTGAATTTTTTCCATAAAACCTTGGTGCAAAGGTCTGTGGCTGCCATGCAACTGGCTCTTTCTTTACGGGCCTTTCACAAGTGTCTTCCAACTCCCTCATCCACTTTATACAGTTCCTGCACCGTACACAAATATTTTGCTGATCCTTCTATTTTTGGGGTGCTTTAATTCTTTCCAGAGCGCTTGGACGATGACCATTCTGTTCTTCATCTGGGACCAACTTGAATCTTGGCAAATTGGTAAGATCCAAGTTGATCATTTTTAATTCCACTGGCTTGGGAAACGGGTTGTCGTCCAGTGCCATCTTTTTCTCGAACATTATTCGTCCAGATTCTATAGCATCCTGCAAAATATTTCGAAAAACAAGACAGGTATTAGTTGAATGGGACCATGCATTATGCCATTTACAATATTTTTTGCTGCCGATTTGCTCGGCGCTTGGCAACGTATGGCGGTCGCTCAAACTGATCTGTTTGTCTTTGTACAACTGATCGAATATGGCATCGACTTTCGTGGTATCAAAAGAAAAGTTTCTCCCCTTTTTATCGTTCTTTTCTTTGGCTTGGGGTTCGGCCCAAATTTTACAAACGTATGGCTTTCCTTTAACCAATTCGGCCAAACACAATCGGCCGATTCGACATCCATTTCGTCTACTTCATAATCGATGCTCCTGTAATACGTCCATTTGCTAGAATTTTTCATTTGCTCTTCCTCTCTTAGTAATTATTCATAATGCACCGCGCTGGTGATGAGGCTGTGGGGGAGGTCCCAAAATTCACGATCTTGGAATTTCTTTTTCAAGTCGAAATTGAGGCAACTTTGAGCGATTCTCACGAACTCTTTTTTGGCAAAGGCACGTAACATCGGCCTCGAGCTACTTTAAACCTTTGTAAGAATGTTTCAGCCCACTCTCCTGGCAATTGTCTCAGGTTTGCCAGGTCGGCCAAAGCCACTTCGGATTCGGCCTTGTAGAATTACGCATGGAACAACTGTTCCATTTGTTGCCAATTTTCTACTGAGTTGGCCAGCAGACTGACGTACCAGGAGAATGCTACTCCTGACAGTGAGCCGTGAAAATACCTTTAACTTATGGAAATCGTGACCTCTCCACACTGAAGGGTAAATCGCCATATGTGTTCCATGGTAGAAACTTCCCCAGACCCCGTAAATAGGGAAAAATCTGGTATTTTGTAGTTTCTAGTCCACGGATACGCCACGTCGATCCAATCGGGATATGGCTTCTGGTACCTTGGCCGAATTGGCCGTACTCCCAGACCGAATTGATTTTGGAGGATGTCGGTCACATGTTCCCTTAACATATTATTACCATTAAATGGCATCGCTATGGTGGTGGTTGTGGTCCTCTCACAAGTGGGACATAATCATGATTATGTGCCTGAGAAACCTGGATGCCTTGGGGCAACACCACCTCGTGTTGTGCCATATTGGCCCCTGTAGTAGATTTAGCCCTAAAAATGGGGCATTGTCCCCAAGACTTATTCCTCCCCTGGAAGTCATAGGGACCGTGATTCCTTGTGGGGGAACATTGCTCGGACCAGCCTCCTGACTACTTGGTGCAGGGGAAGGCGTAGTCCACGGCGGGTCTGTCCCCCCATTTACACATTTGGCCATTAATTCGTTCAATGAGCTTAAGTGTTTCGCCATATTTTCATAATGTGAATTGCTAGTCGAGACAAATTTATCTATGACATGAGCGTTTTGCAGCCTAACCTGTTCAACAACATCATGTATGAATTCACTGAACAATACACGAACTGCATTAGGGTTGAATTCTCGCATCGGTTCGTATCGACTAGATTCTGCCAGACCCTCGAAATGACCCACCACGGCTGGAACGTGGGGCTGGTTGGTTTGCTCCAGTCCTCCTTCCTTCATACCTAGGCCAGTTTGAGTGTTTCTTTTCGGAGGCAACTCCACTTCTTACACCAATTCTCCCACTGTGGTCGCCAAAAACTATTTGCGTGATTTTTGTGTGCGAAGAAGAAAGGGAAACGTGTAAGGTTCAAACCTCCTAAGATAAAGTCCCAACAAAGGGTGTTTGATTAAGTTAATAAGCCTCCAAGGGGCGCAAGCACACAAATTACAGTCCTAAAAGTTATAAAAACTAAAAGATAAAAAAAATGCTCGTTTAAGTCTTCATTTGATTGGGGGCTCTTTCTCTCTTTACGAGTGAGCTTTTATAGTGAAGCTTGTAAACTGCTTGGGCAGTTCCAGAATCTCCCTGCAGCTGCTGGATCGTGTCTTCAACCGTTGAGCTGTGCATCTCAACTGCTTGATCGTGGAGGGAAAACTGCTTAACTGCTGTAGTCGTGGGATCAACTGCATTACGTGTTCTCGTTCTAATGCTTCGGTCGTCCTGGGTTCTTTTCGCTCTAATCTAGTGATCGATCTTCCTTTCATCACCCTTCTTGCCTTCGTCCTTCATTCCTTCGTTCTAGGGCGATTTCGCTCCAGGGTGGTATTTTTTCTTTTGCCAACAAAATCAAGGTCATATAAATCAGTGCTAACATACATAGTGCATCATAGACCGCTTGGTATCGTAAAGAAGGCCATTCGATCCAATCGCACCATTTTTTGCTCCATTGCGATCAATATTTAATAAGTTCATCAAGTTTTTTGGGGATTAAAGGCGAGAGAGAGCTCACAAAACAGAGATTTGATAATATTAGTCAAAAACGAACCCTTAATAGGTACCCATCCTTCAACCCGGGAGGAGCGAATCATGGAACATACAACTTTTATAGAGGAAGAAAATGGAGAGTCGATATATGACATCCTTAAAGATAGAAAAACGGGTCAGCAATGGAAGACCAAATAGTCGATGGGACATTGATGAATATAGTAAGTGAATAACTGAAGAGCTAATGGGTAATATCTTAAACACTATTCGGCTTGTAAAAAGGATTCGGAGCCTAAGGCAAAATGCAAAGTGTGTTATTTATAAAGAGACAAACGCTATTCCGCTTGTTTTATTTTATTATTGCAATCCAATTTAAAATTTTCAATCACCTCAAATAATTCAATCCTTTTATTTTCACTCGTATTATTATTTTATTTTACTAAATTTATTCCATGTGGATCGACCCCGGACCTACCGAGTTATTTTATTACTTCGACACTCTTATACTTTGGAGTAAAGAATCACTTTGTGAGTGTGTCAAGTTTTTGGCGCCGTTGTTGGGGAATATAATTTAGTAGATACAATAATAATTTAATATCCTTGCATTTTTTTTTTATGCATCTCATTTTTTTATTCTTTGTAATTGTTTAGATTCAAGATGTCCTGATTGATCCTAAAAGAATCTTGAACCCATACATCCCACATATAGACAAACATTATACTTGATTCTTCAAGGTTACATGAGACAGAAAACTCAATTAAAATGGAGCTTGCATTTTGCCAAAGAATTTCTTAAACCATCCCCATCTAGATATTCTTCCATAATTTTTTATGAGAACCTAATTCGAGAAATTGAGACAGCTGAACGAGAAATTCAATTGAGATCTGAATTGACAAGAATCAGAGGATGGTTTTAGATCTAAACACTACATTTGTATTTTCTTTCTTTTCTTTTGTCATTTATTTTTATTTTTATTTTTTTCTTTCACTTGTTTATTATATATTCTCTTTGTATGTATTGTATTTGTATATTTAAATTTTAGAATATAGTCTACATTTAGGTTGCATGAGACATTGGTCTCGATCATCTAGCAGTGGATTAAATATAGAGTCTTCATCATCTTCATCATCAATCAAAATGGCCAAGAACCAAAATGAAAACCCACATGGCCGAGATGAAAATCCAGTTGATCAGGTAGAACATGAGTCTCAGCATGGCGATCTTAATAATCCTAGGATACTCAGAGAATTCATGAATCCCACTAGGACATGATCACCATATTGTATTCCTTTCCTCATAGATGCATCACGTTTCAATTTTAAATTAGGTGTCATCCAACTTTTACCCACATTCCACGGTCTACAATTAGAAAATTCTTATCATCATTTAAGGGAATTTGAAGAGATATGTAATACTTGCACATACCAAAATTGCAGTATAAATATAAATCGACTCAAGTTTTTTTCCCTTCTCTTTAAAGGATAAAGCTAAAATTTGACTGCAAATCCTTATATCAATATCCATCAGAACATGAGATGATTTACAAGAACACTTTCTTGAAAAAATATTTCCCTCTCACAGGACAAACTCCTTTAAAAATAGAATCATAACTTTCACAAAAGAGTTGAGGGAAACATTTTACCAATGTTGGGAGAGATTTAAAGAGATGTTGAATATTTTTCCACATCACGGGTTAGAAACACGGAGGCTAGTTTCCTACTTCTACGAGGATTTAACACTCCAAGGTAGACAAGTAGTGAAAATGATGTGTAATGGTGAGTTTAGGGACAAAAGTCCCGAAGATACACTAGATTACCTAGAATATATAGTAGAGAATGCACAACACTGGGACACAGTTGGCACTTTTGAGTCGTCTTTAAAGCTATAGTCAGCTAGTAGAGGCAAGTTTAACCTTAGGGGAGACCATGATCTTTTTGCTAAATATGCATCTCTAGCTAAAAATGTTGAGGCATTAGAAATGAGGAAGAATGATCATGTGAAGTCAATTCAAGAAGTCACATGTCAAATTTGTAATTCAAATGAACAAGTCACATAAGTTTGCCCAACCTTTCCAGCCATGCAAGAATGTCTCCATGACCAAGTTAGTTCTATAAACACCTTCAAGAGACCGAATCCAAACTCATACTCTCAAACCTACAATTCCGGTTGGAGAAATCATCCAAACTTTAATTAGATGAATGATAACCAAAATTTTCAAAATTCTCAGAATTATGCATCATACGTCCCACTGCCTAGGAAAATCCTTGAGGATACTTTGCATGCATTCATTGAGACCTATGAAGCTATCAATAACCAAAATATGCCAACATTGATTGATCTGAAAGATATTTTTGCCAAAATCACATCTGCATTGACCATTTATGAGAAAGGAAAATTTTCTGCACAACCACAGCTAAACCTCAAGAGTCATCAAAACCCTCACGATGGTAGTTCTGGTAATCAACACATAAATCATGTCAAATCTATTTTTACTCTTCGCAGTGGTAAGGTCATCCAAATAACCATTCTTAAACCTCGTGAAGTTGAAAAAAGTCAGCTTCATAGGGTAAAAAAGAGGTTACTGAACCATTACCTATCATTGATGATAACGATTTTTCACATGCACCTCCATTTCCTCAAGTATTAAAAAAATAAATTGAACCATTCCCCATAGATATATGGTATATTTAAACAGGTGAAGGTCAATATTCATTTGTTAGATGCCATCAAACAGATACCATCTTATGCCAAATTTATGAAAGACTTGTGCACCGTTAAAAGAAGACATCAGGTAATAAAGAAAGATTTTCTAGCTGAACAGGTAAGTTTCATTCTCTCAACTAATAATGTATTAAAATACAAAGACCCTGGTTGTCCAACTATTTCATGTATTATTGGAAATAATAAAATTGAACATGATTTGTTTGATCTTGGAGCCAGTGTCAATTTGCTTCCATTTTCGGTTTACCAACAACTTAATATTGGCGAGTTAAAACCAACTTCAACTACTATTTATTGGCCGATAGATCCGTCAAGGTACCAAAATGAATTATGGAATGCATGTTATCATAAGTCGATAAATTCATATAACATGTGGATTTTATTGTCTTGGAAACAAAACCTATAGCAGACAATTATAAGTCAATTCCTATAATACTTGGTCACCCATTTTTAACAGTAGCTAATACTTTAATTAATTGGAGGAATTGAATCATTAATTTTTCCTTTAGCAATAGACGTTGGAGCTTTTTTAACATGTGCAAACAATCATACGATGGGGACAGTGAAAATGAGAGTATGAAATTAATTGAATCAATTTTGGGGGAACATATTCAGTGGAGTTTATCTGACCCTTTGAAAATTTATGCAGCTAATTTTCTTGAATCAAGTACGTAATTAGATTCAGATATTTCTAATGATTTTTCTTTACTTGATTCTACACATGTACTGGAAGATGATAGAGAGGAGAAAAATTTTGGGGAACTATGAACACTTGAAGAATAAATACATGAAGAAACACCCAAATTGGAATTAAAGACTTCGCCAAAAGGATTGAAGTATGTATTTCTTGGAGATAAATAAACTTACCATGTGGTAATTTCTTCATCTCTCGTAAGCGATCAAGAAGATAAGTTGTTAAAAGTGTTGAGAGAATATAAACTGACAATCGGATGGACTTTAAAAGAAATAATAGGCATTAATCATTTGATCTGCACACACATAATACATTTATAAGATAATTTCAAGACATATCATCAACCCCAAAGAAGATTAAACCATCACATGAAAGAAGTGGTAAGAACAGAAGTCCTTAAACTTCTTGATGTATGCATTATCTACCATATATCCGATAGTAAGTGGGTATGTCATACACAAGTTGTGCCTAAAAAGTTTGGAATAACTGTCGTAAAAATGATAAAGGAGAATCAATTCTTACTCGAATCTCATCTAGTTGGCGTATGTACATTGATTATAGAAAACTAAATGATGCCACTAGAAAATATCATTTTCCTTTACCATTTCTTGATCAAATTTTGGAAAGAGTAGCAACACATCCCTACTACTGCTTTCTTGATGGTTACTCGGGTTATTATCAAATTATCATTGCTTTAGAAAACCAAGAAAATACCACATTCACATATCTATTTAGAACATTTGCTTTTAGGATAATGTCATTTGGACTTTGTAATGCACCAAAAACATTCCAACGATGCATGTTAAGCATATTTAGTGACATGATTTGACATTATTTAGAGGTATTTATGAATGATATAACTATTTTTTGAAACTTATTTGATAATTGCCTGAATAACTTGGAAAATATTTTGAAAATATGTGAAGAAAAAAATACTTGTGTTAAACTGAGAAAAATGTCATTTTATAACTGATTCATGAATTGTTTTGGGTCACGTATGTTATCTAAAGGTATTGAGGTTGACAAGGTAAAAATAGAACCGATCTTTAAATTGCCACCACTAACAATAGTCAGGGAAATATGTTTTTTATTTGGATATGTAAGATTTTATATGAGGTTCATTAAAAAATTTAGTACCATATCTAGACCATTGTGTAACCTCCTATTAAAAGATGCAACATGTGACTGGACAGAAGAATGTCAAAAATCATTTGAAAATATTATCAGTCTTTTAAATTTTACTCCTATCATGCCATCTTCTAATTGGTTTTTGCCTTTTGAGCTAATGTGTGATGCTAGTGATTATGCAGTTGGCGCAATATTAGGAAAGAGAAATGAATGTAAGCCATATGTAATTTATTACGCAAGTAGAATTTTAAAAAGCGCACAAATGAATTACACAACCGTAGAAAAAGAACTATTTGCTGTAATATTTGCATTGGATAAATTTCGATCATATTTAATTGGTTCATCAACTGTTGTTTATTTTGACCATGTTGTTGTCAGATATTTGATGTCTAAACATGATACAAAACCAAGATTACTACGGTGTATTTTGTTACTTCAAGAATTCAATCTCATAATCAAGGACAAGAAATGACCAAAGAATGTAGTTGCAGATCATTTATCGAGACTCACAAATGGGTCATCAATTGACACAACTCCTATCAATGACTATTTTCCTGATGATTTTTTATTTTCTGTAAATACAATGCCTTGGTATGCTACTATTGTCAATTTTCTTACAACGAAAAAATACCTCCAGACTGGAGTCATCAAGACAAGAAGAATTTTTTTACCAAAGTCAAAAGATTCTATTGGGACGATCCATATCTTGTCAAGTATTACCATGATCATATTTTTTTGACAATGCATATCAGACAATAAGATAATTAGTGTTATTCAATTTTGTCATTCAGAAGTATGGGGAGGTCACTTCTTGTCTAAAAAAATCGCTGCAAAAATCTTACAGTGTGGATTTTATTGACTCGCCTTATTTAAAGATACACATGCTTTCTGCAAAACTTATGAAAATTGTCAAAAGTTGGGATCCATTTCTAAAAGAAAGATGATGCTTTTAAATCTCATCCTTGTCATCGAAATCTTTAATTGTTGGGGAATAGATTTCATGGGTCCATTTCCATCGTCATTGGTTTTCTTATATTTTTTAGTTGTAGTCGATTTCGTCTTAAAATGGGTCGATGCGATTTCTTGTCAAAATAATGATCACAAAATTGTGATTAAATTTTTAATATATATATTTTAAGTCGATTTGGAATCCCTCTGGTCATTATAAGTGATGAAGGTAAACACCGTTGTAACAAACCTTTTGAGTCGTTAATGAAAAAGTATGAAATTACACATAAAGTTTATACCTCCTATCACCCTCAATCAAATGGTCAAGTTGAACAAACAAATAGGGAAATCAAACGAATTTTGGAAAAAATAGTCAACCCAAATCGTAAAGATTGGTCTCTTCGATTGACTGATGCACTTTGGGCATACCGAACAGCTTTTAAAACCTATTTGAGAATGTCTCCCTATCATATAGTTTATGGAAAACCTTATTATTTGTCTGTAGAACTTGAACATAAGGCATATTGGGCTATTAAAACATTCAATTCAAACCTTGAAAATGCCAGTCATGAATGTAAACTGCAATTAAATGAACTTGAAAAGTTAAGGAATGATTCATATGAGAATGCAAAAAATTCTTAAAGCTAAAACTAAGGCATTTCATGATAGTCGAATTTCACGAAAATATTTGAAATTGGTCAAAAAGTTTTGCTTTATAATTCACGTCTTTATTTATTTCCTGGAAAATTGAAATCTAAATGGAGTGGCCCATTTATTGTGAAACACGTTTACCCATATGGAGCTATTGACATTGAGAATCATAGGGATGATGATGTATTTAAAGTAAACAAACAACGTCTGAAATTATTTTTGGAATGTTCAAATTTTCAAGAATATATTTTCCTTTCAACCCAGTGTACTGTGATTGATGTATTTTAAGCTGTTTTTTTTCTTTTTTTCTTTTGTATTTGTTTAATTTCCATTCTTTTCTTGTGTTTTGTCGTATTTTTTTTTCTTTTTGTCAGAGTCTTGCACTCCGATTAAATAGCGGATAGCGGTACTCTGTGACTCTAATCGGTTCTTTCAGTTTCCTAAAAGTACTGATATCTTACAATCAAGGCATGGAAGAAACTCTCGCAAAACTCCACAATCATTTTCCTTTTCTCCTCCAAAATGCTCGGATGAAAATTTACAAAGCACGCACCGAAAGAATGAGGCTTCTTATGATCAATGGTATTCAAAGTGATATTCGTTGGGTAATTAAAATAAGAGTTCGCTTGGCAGGTGATTTATCTGACTCCTTCGTTTCTTACATGTCTGGTTTAGGGAAAAACACATATGCTAAGAAATGAAAAGCTAAACAATTAGGTGTTTGTTATAAATATGCACATTATACGTGCAACACTCGTTGTCATTCTTTAGGAATGATATCTAATAATTACGAAGATAAAATTGAATTCATTAGAGATGGCTTGAGTATGGAGTCTTTAGATAATATATCATTGACTCTTGAAATGCATCCTAGTGGATATGTTCATCGAGTGATTCGAAATTTTCATACATAATTTCAAAAAGAAAGACAATAATACAGTCTCAGAATCTGACTTTAAAAGACCTTGTTTGCCCATTTGTAAGAAAATTGGATGGGAAGTATATCAACGATCCATAGAGGGCGTTCAAGCCGTTATTGGATGTAAAACTGGAGGAAGATGTGACCACAATCACAACTACCAGTACATATTGTTTCAATTTATTATTTTGATTTCCTTTACTTTAAATTACTGTTTGATTTACTTTAATTTACTGTTTTGATTTCTTTTACTTTACTTTTCTGACGGTATCTAACATTTTTGACTTTCACGATCTATTTTACCGTTCAACTGACAATTGTCATTTTACAGATACTAGTGCCTTTAATACTCACCCTTTTCAGGATCTATAAATACAGCTCATCATTTCTCTCTTCGAAAAATCTAAATAAGAGAGATAGTAAAAAATGGAGAAAACTTCAAGACAACAAATCATTAACGTCTATGTTTTTAGGGATTTAACTTTGGAATTAAACCAGAATTTATTGAGGCTGCAAAAGAATTGATTAGAGTTATGGCGGAAAGAAACATGCACTTATTATATGGCAGTGCCAATCTTGGATTGATGAGATGTGTTTCAAAGGCCGTACAAGAAGGAGGTAGTCAAGTTTTAGGAATCATCCCAAAAACTTTGGCAGACGGAAATCTCATTGGAAAATCAAATGGAGAAGAATATAATGTCTCAGGTATGTCTGAAAGACTTACTAAAATGATTAATTATGCAAATGCTTTATTGCTTTCCCAGGTGGGCTATTGTAACGACTCAAAATTTCATAACTCGATTAGAGTAGTAATTTAGTAACTGGGGTTAATTTTTTACGAGTGGTAGTAAAAAATATTCGAGGTGATATAATGACTTAATTTTTGAAGTAATGTTTATAATATCATTAATTATTTTAGTTCGATAAGAATTATGAAATTTGGCTGAATGGTGTTATATCTAGAAAATTTATAATCTTCCTACACCTTTTGACACATATTTCACCCATGTTACATTTAGCAAGCTTAATACATTTGGCAAGCTTAATACATTTGGCAAGCTTAAAAAAAAACAGAGACATAAACATTTTCCCCCATCTTCACACGTTTCTTCTCTATTCTTTTCTTCTTCTTCAACACCCAAGACTCCAAGGCCTTATTGCAGTAGATTCTCCTCTATTTCCACCCAAATTTTAGAACCCTAAAGCCACATGCAAGCTTGAAAGAGTAATAAGGGAGCTTAGAAGGCCCTATTGGTGTAAGGATATTTAGTTTCAAGGTGAGAAATGTCCAACCCGAGTCTTAAATTACTGAATTTTTGTTGGTTTGAATCTTGAAGAGAGTGTTGATAATTTGGTTTGGGGATTATGTTTATGGTTGAGTTGAAAGATTAAGAGTTTGTGAAAACTTCTAATTTGTGAAATCTCTAAGTGTAAAGCTATGTTGGGGCTTATTTATATGATTTTGAGATGGTGATAAGGGTGAAATGGAAGTTATATTGTGTATTTTTGGTATTTTTGGTTTGTGTTATGTTGAAGAAGTGGTATATATAAGTGAAGTTGATTTTTGGCACTGGAAATGGCCGAGCGTCGCGACGCGTTCTGGAAAAATTTGGTTTTGGGTTGATTCTGGTGTTGAGCGTCCCGATGCCCTTGGGGTAGCTTCGCGACGTGTAAAACATGAGAGACTTACTGGTTTGGAAATTTACAAAGCGTCGCGACGCCTAACCCTCTTGCATCGCAACGCCCAGAACAGAGGATGGTTACTGTTTTCCCATTTGGGTGAGCGTCGCGACGCCCAAATACTGCGTCGCGACGCGAGGCGCTATTCCATGGTATATTTTTAAACCATTCCAGTTTTATCCTAAGACGTTCGGGGGCACTCTAAGGGCTTCGTATAGGTGTGTAGACACATGATGAGTCATACCATAAGCATAAATATCAACCATTGATTGCATATATTTTCCATTTATTACAAGAAAAACTAACGGTTTCTTTGGCATTAGATCAACGTCAAGCCACTCGGAGGTCACCTACGCCGCATACCGCACCCGACTTGCCATAGCACTGTGAGTGGAGTACTTATTTCAAAGTTGTTAACTGTGATTTCTGATATGATTTTGCAGATCATTGATTTAATTGATTTTACTTGAAATGATGATTTCACGCGAAAGAGATATATGATTTAAGCTTTTGATAAAGCTTGGTTTCAGAATCATATTTTGATGATGAAAATGATTTCAAAGGTATGCTATTATGATTTTAGAGGCATGTGGGAAAAACCACCTTAGATGTAACTTGATACGGACATGGAATTTACGGATATCGATAACCAATCCAGATATAGACGTGTTCATACAGGATATAGGACTAGAGATGACAGATGCCTCTAGATCGTGGGTATTGGTCTAGTAGGATAGCGAGGCCCCCGGATTTTCAGAGACAGGTTGGTGGCACTATTAGCACCATTGTTTACTGGTTTAGTGGCTTGGGGGATTGTGCGTACAGCGCCCTAAGGCCACGAGATTATGTACAGATTGACCGATGATATTTCTGATGATGATACATATATTTTCTTAAAAGATTTACAAAAGTTTTGAAAGGAAAAACTCTGGATTATGTTTTAAGAATTCTGAAAGTTATTGCACTGATTATGAGTATTTCTAACACTGTTTATTTTCTGGTTTTATAGCTCCACTCACTGAGTTCTTTAGGACTCACCCCCCAACTCTCCAGATTTTTACAGGACTTTTCCACTGGTGAGCCAAAGCTATCTTTAGGAGACATGGATCTTAGACATGAGAAGCACTGCGGTCACTAGTTGTATGGGTTCATCATGTCACGTCTACATTCATATAGAATGTAACTTTTGGTTTATGTGATGTATAGTCTATGTATATCTGTGGTTATACAGCAACTGGATTGTGTACGTGTTATGTTTAAAGGTTTATTCAGTTGATCAATTTTATTGTGTGTGCTGTTAAAAGAATGGTTGATTTCCGGTTTCAGTCAGAGGCTTAGGTGGCAGTGAAATTTATCACCTGCCGGTAACAT
>SKCR01025058.1:0-18443 GCA_019454045.1 Zanthoxylum bungeanum | reverse complement strand
AGAAATCAATTTCGGCCTATTAGGCCCAATTAAACATTAAAGGTTCATTAGTCGCAATTGGGCTTTATGGTTAAGTTTTGGGCCCAATTGGATCCAATCCACTTGGCCTAAACCAAACTTGATAAATCAAGCCCAATAGCCCCAAATACAACAATTCAAGCCCAAATCCAATTTAAGCCTAAATAATTAAATTACACTAATCCAATTACGCAATTTAATTACCTAAAGTGCATTACATGATTAATCGACTAAAATCAATATTTTTAAAACACCAAATTAGTCCAATTAATCATACTTAATTCATTATTACATGTCAAACACACATAATGAAAAATCAAACCCATTTACATGCTTTCATGCTCTCGGCCAAGGAAGGTTATTTTGTCCGATTTGAATTCAATCCGATTAATTACACAATCGACAACGTATTAACTTCCCGAATGATTTCATACACATCCAATGTTCATAAAATCAAAATTACCAAGACATTAGGGCATTACACATTCGGCCAACTCAAAGATTTTGGGGTTTTTGTCCAATTCGAAATCCAATCCAATTCGATTCAAATTAACGTCAACCTAATCGATTCTAACTCATCAAATGAATCAAAAATCAAAAAATCCAAGATCCAAAAAATCAATTGACATTCGGCCAACATGAAATATTTGGGGAAAATAATTCCAAATCATTTTTCATCAAATTAGTCCAACCAAAATGAATTTAACCATGTTATAAGCATACTCAAACATTCAATTCATTCAAATCATGCTTAACAAACATTTACCCAAATTTTAAGCCCTATAAATTTCATGCTTGCAACTTTAGCTCTTGATGCCATTGTTGGTTTTCTATAAGGTCCCAAGGTCAAACAAGACATGAAATTATGTGTGAACACATCAACGGAGGTAGCGGAATACTCACATTGATCGGTTGAGTCGATATGGAGACGATTCAAGCCCAAAAACTCACTGCCTTTCACGCCCACTGCATGCAGTCCACTGCCCTGCAAAACAGAAAATTGGGTGAAGAAACGGAGCTCCAATCATCGTCGGATGGATCCCGTCTCATGGGGGAACCTCCCTACCACCTTCGCAAGACTCGTAGTGTGCTAGCACTTGATTTCTCACCATGAGAAACCACTCTTGGCTTCCCTTTGTTCACGCCATTTCTGGTTCAAACCAGTGAAGAATTTCTTCATTGGGCGTGAGAGAAGAGAGAAATTTGAGAGAGAAGAAGTGTATTAAGTTAATAATATGATTTACCAAAAATCAATTTATATTTATGCCATAATTTATTAAATTAATAATAAATTTATGACACAACACATGCAATCTTAGAGTGTCAAACACTCAATTTCCATGCAATAACATTGAGTGCATTGTACACTATCTACATGCAAAGCATTAGAATGACATGTGTCATGTGGGCCCCACACGTTTCCAAATGAAAGTGGGCCCACGTGCACTCACGCGTTCGGGTTCGATATTTCCGAAATACCGAGCTTACGTCGCGACGTTAATTCAATCGAATTTAAATAAATAATTGCGCCTGGCGAAATTATTATTTACGTCGCTAACGAATTAATTCTAAATTAACTCGTTTGCCCGAATTAAAATCTAATTTTAATTCCGCGTCGAAATCTAATTTCATTTAATATATCGAATATATTAATTCATCGATTAATTCCAAATTAATCGTTCTCTCTCTTTAGACGACATTTTATCCCGGATAAAATATCTCCGTTATTAATCCTAGATTAATTTCTCTCTCTCTTCTTTATAATCCCAGATTATTCAAGAGTGCGAGTTGTGCGTCATCGGTGGATTATCGGGAAGCGACCCATGAGATCCCCGGATAATCTGGCAGTAAACGGATAGTAAATACGGTCATCGAAGTATCCGAATCACGTACGTACCAAGTACTACGTTCTACCGATTTACGAGACAAGGTCGACTCCTAGCAAAGCACCAAGTCTTCCCAGGTTCTCCGGACATATTCATCAAAGAATATCTAGATCTGTATCAAGCGTAGTATACAATTGTATTGTATAGTGCATATTGGCCCAGTATCGGATAATCACGTGCTAGGGCTGGGGCTGGATAAGTGTCTGCCCCGTCCGAAACACATATCGGATGTCTGGTAACTAGTCTCTATAATCGGATATTCATGACCTGGTCATAATATCACGATTGGATGCGCATCACTAAAAGAGCACTAATACCGTATCCTGCGTGACATCATCTCCATTATGACTGGAGTGACACTTCCGTCTTGACATCACATCCAATACACTACGATTCCTGATAAACCCAGAAGAGGTGAACACAGAACCAGTTAAGATCCCCCACCACCAAAACCAAAGTTTACCGATTGTCGTAAGTATTAGCGATGTAAGTCTCAGGTTAAGACTATACACACCTACCTTGATTTCGGCCTCCCATAGACACCTAGTCATAATACCAATGGGATTCCGAAGGGTCTATCCAGAGCGAAGCTGTTTCCCGTACCATCGGTGAAACATGACCTCCTATCGCACTTGCACAAGTATCCAATACTTATATATATGAGAACTATGCCGTTGTGCCCTCACAACGCGCACAAGTGCAATACTAGCCTATTCCGCATTATCGATGTCCAGTCTCGATAATACTACGGCCAATGATATTTAATGATTAATCCTTCGTGGACTGATACTGTCTCATATCATCTCAATCCAGGAACTAATCATAGGGACCTCTCTTCATTTATATATCTAAGGTGATCTAATCACAAATGACGAGAGTGCAATTTCCTTGTTACATAGTTAATTTGCTACAACAACACAATGATCTGTGCAAATAGTGACGCTATGGGTCATTTTGTCCAACAAGTATCCTGCTTGTCAGCAGATTCTGCACATCAGTACATATTTATGTACCATACTCAGTATCTAAAATCCAATTTTAATACTAGTAGCGAACATGTTTATGACAAACATATTTGAAGTCAGAGCCTTGCCTGTCTTCAATTCCTTCATGTCTGCCTTGTCCATACGGCAGTCACGCTTCTGTGTCCCCGTTTACCATAATTTAGGCAGACATTTTGGGTTATTTTTTTTGTCTTCCAAGAAGATTATAATGACTTTGCCTTTGCCTTTTTTCCACACTCCAGAAGCCTTTGGCCAAGCCTTGGCCTTCTAGAATATCGAAGTAAGATGCGCTTCGAGCTTCTTACCTTATTGCAAATTCTGGCTTTGTCTTCTTGAGAATAGCCATTAACTCTCCAAGAGTTTTCTATTGCAATTTAGTACTTCTAAGATCTAAGGATAGATCTATGAAGATCCTTCAATTTCATTATCATACTATAAGGATCTAATCCTTAGTTCTGATTAAGAAATTAAGGAGTCTTTTGGCAAGCTTAATGGATTAAGCACTAAAGCATATCATTAGTAGATATACTGTGATGTTGACACGTGTCAGGAACATGTTAGCAGGAGTCAGTGCACGTTAGCAAGATCTGGCGCACGTTTGACAGGCATAATCACACACCTATAACGCAAGCGCACGTATCGTTCAAGTAGTACAAAAAGTATCGATCCCACGAGGACTTAATACCTAATCTATTGATTGTTTTAGGTCAAATGATTACTATTATCTAACAAATTGATTGATTGATTTGAAATTGTGAAGATTTTGAATTAAAAAAAAATTAAATAAAATTGCACGAAAGTAGGTTTAAGAAAATTCAATATTAAGAAACTATCTAGGGTTTTGAATCTTTCTAATATCTTTTAAAAGATGAAGTGGTTATTTCATGTTTGTGTAATAAATTGGTTTACTAACCTAGAACACGAAATTATGCGACAGCCTCTGTCGATGGTCAGACGCAAATACCCAGTTTAACCCAATTGAACCATATGTCTATGTCAACCAAATTACCTGGATTCATTAAGTTTAAGTTCCAATTATGGCTACCCCGCCCGACATGTATATGTCTATCCTGTAAGGAAATCTATTAAAGGGTTATTTATCCTCAAGGAAGATCTTGGGCTATTAAGTCTAAGGCTGAAACCTAAAATTCCTTTGTCAAGTTTATTTTAGATTTACCAGATCAATTTTATTAGTGGCCAATTAACAAGACGCATTAAGCTTAAGACTTAATAAGTAAACTTTTAAATTACCCAAACTATAAAATAACCCCTTATAAACCGGTGATATTAGAATTCATCACAACCCTAGATAACTAACTTAGTTACGACACATAACTAGGGCTAGTAAAAACTTAAAAGTAAATGACATAAAATAAAATGCTGAAAAGTAAATAAAGAAAATCACAATAAATGAAAATGATAGGTATCACTATTATTTTAGACATCTCCCTTAATATAATATATTAACTTGTGTGATACTACCAACCAGCCATATAGGCGGTAACCTGATTAAGTAAAATTAAGTTCATAAACCAGCCATATAGGCAGATATTACCAACCGAACAACCAGGCGGTATCCATGCTTAGTCAAATTAAAACCAATTTAATGTCAATTACCAACCGGCCAATATAGCGGTATCCTTGTTAAGTCAAATTTTAAATAGTGAATATTTTATAATTAGGGAGATTAATCTAAATAGCAATAATAAAAGTTTTACCTTTCACCATAGCAGTGGGAAGTTACCTCCTAATGTGAATAGTAAAAACTGAAAAAGTAAATAAAGTAAATTATTATTATAGAATGTAATTAAAATTAATTACAAAACTGAAATTCAAAGAAACTAGATATAAAACTCTCGATTTACATCATAGAATTCAGTGAGGAAGGTACATCTGAAACTGAAACCTCGAGTGAATTTATAGGCCTCGGTAAGGTGTGCGTGTCGTGACGCGCCACGTGTCGCGGTCTGGTTTACTACTTCAGATTTTTATCCGATGATGTGGTGATGTGGATAATTGACTCAATAATTGTGTTGATGTGGCGATGACGTGGCAAGACATGGCGAAAGTGATTGTCGGCACCATATGATTGTGACATGTGTCACGCTGTGATTGGCTGATGATGACATGGCGAGTTGACTCGGTCTACTACTGATGTGGCTGATAGGTGGAGTGACACATTGGGACACGTGGCGAAGGCGATTGTCGGCACCATAGGATGATGACACGTGGCACGACGCACGTTAGCAGATCAGTTGTGATATTCACACGTGGCACGGCACATGTTAGCAAGTCAAACTTTTCAGATTCTGACATGTGTCCCCCGGCACACATTAGCAGCTCATGGCGCATGTTAGGCGTCCTGATACCGAAGGCTTGCGCTTCGCGATGAGCAATATTACCAAATTGGCCTTTTGTCCGTTTTTCACTATTTTGGCCCCAAATCACCTCCAGAGAGTCCTGAAACTTTATTTATCTACAAAATAACACAAAACACATCAAAACCTCATCACACCCCCAAACCTAATATTTTGCTAGTCCTCGAGCAAACCACAAAATAAAATAACGTAAACATCTTTAAAATTAAATTTAACTAAGCCACTTTCGTAGGGATAACGGTTGAATTTAGCGTATGCAACAAGCCCTTAAACCCTTAGGTGTCCCAAGTGGACAAGTTGTAGTCTCGTGAAGGTTTACAACAATGATACGCATGTTAGACATTATATCCCATAGCGTCACTGTTTGTAAATGATATTGTATTATTGTACAAAATTAACTATGTGATAATGAACATTGCCTTTTGCCGTTTTGTAATGTTAAGTACTTAGATAATATAAATGGCGAAAGGTCCCATATGATTAGTACCGGATTGAGATGATATGAGACAGTATCAATCCATAAAGTTTAATCATTAAATATCCCTAGGTACGTTAGTTATCGAGATCGGACACGATAATGCGGAATAGACTAGTATTGCGCTTGTGCACGTTGTGAGGGCACAACGGCATAGTTCTCATATATTTAAGTATTGGATACTTATGCAAGTGCGATAGGAGGTTGTGTTTTTACCGATGGTACGGAAAACAGCTTCGCTCTGGATAGACCCCCGCGGAATCCCATTGGTAGTATGTCTGTGTCTATGGGAGGCCGCATCAGGGTAGGTGTATATGGTCTTAACCTGAGACTTACATCGCTAGTACTTGCGACAATCGGTAAACTTTGGTTTGGTGGGTTGGGGACCTTAACCGGTTCTGTGTACACCTCTTCTGGGTTTATCGAGAATCGTAGTGTACTGGATGTGATGTCAAGATGGAAGTATCGCTTCAGACATATGGAGGTGATGATCACGCAGGGCACAGAACTAGTACTCTATAAAAGGTTGCAACCGTCGGGACAATATGACCAGGTCAGGATTGTCCGATTTAAAGAGACTAGTTGCTTGATGTCCGATATATGTTTCGTACGGGGCAGACACATCTCCAGCCCCAGGCCTAGCATGTGATCATCCGATACTGGATCGATGTACGCAATACTACGGTATACTACGCTTGATATAGATCTTATATTCCTATAAAATATTTCTGGAGAATTGGGTAGGCATGGCGCTTTGCTAGAAGCCAACCGTGTCTTGTGAATCGGTAAAGACGTAGTACGAGGTACGTACGTGTTCGGATTATCCGACGACCGATTTATTTACTGCCAACATATCCGGAGATCTCTTGGGTCGCTTCCTGAAGATTCACCTATGATATTTGATTCGAACTTAATTAATCTTGGATTAATTGCGGAGAAGCTTTATCTCGGATAAAGTGCCTTGTTTAGAGAGAGAACGATTAATTTGGAATTAATCGATAAAATTATTGTATTCGATATAATAATCGAAATTCGATTTCGACGCGAAATTAAAATTAGATTTTAATTCGGGCATACGAGTTAATTTAGAATTAATTCGTTAGCGACGTAAATAATAATTTCGCCAGGCGCAATTATTTATTTAAATTCGGTTTAATTAACGTCGCGACGTAAGCTCGGTATTTCGGAAATATCGAACCCGAACGCGTGAGTGGACGTGGGCCCACTTTCATTGGGAAACGTGTGGGGCCCACATGACACATGTCATTATATGTTATTTTTATTGATGATGCATTGCATGGTGATAGTGTATATTACACTCAAATGTTATGCATGGAATTTGAGTGTTTGACACTCTAGCATTGCATGGCTTGTGTCATAGATTTATTATTATTTAATAAATATTATGGCATAAATATAAATTGATTTTTGGTATCAAAATCAATTAAGAAAATCCTCTCTTCTCTCCTTTACTTGACCGAAAAACTGCATGCAGTTTTGGTCTTCATCTTCTTCAAATTTGGTTGCCAAAAGCTTGAAGAAAAGGTTGATGTTTGGAACATGCAAGGCTAGCACCTTCAAGGGATCAAAAGAGGTGATAGGGAAACCATCATAGAGCAAGGAATACACAAAGCTTGGAGCTTCCTTCTTCTTCCTCCTCTTGGCCGAATCTTCCAACACTTGGAGCTTCCACCATTTGATCATCTTCTTCATCACATAGCTTTGTAAGTATGATTCCGCCATGCTTCAAGTCTTTTATATATATTCAAATATAGTATTTCATATGCTTAATCTTTGTTTGGGACATATTATAGAAACCAACAATGGTATCATTGAGCTAGGTTTAAGCATGAAATACTTTAGGTTAAAATTTGGGTAAAATTGATTGAAGCATGTTCTTGTGAAATTTGATGAATGAGTATGCTTATATGTATGTTAAATGACATTATATGAAATCAATTTTATGAAAAATGCATTGGATGATTTTTCCCCCAAAATTTGACCTTGGCCGAATGGTATGTTACATTTGATGTATTGGAATTTTTTGTGTGTTTAAGATCATTGGATGACTTAGAACGTATACGGGACGTAGATTAGTAATTCAATCGGATTGAAAAAAAAATCGACACAAAAACTTACCTTGGCCGAATCTACAAGGACATGAAATGGAGTTGATTTTTTGATAAAATTAATGTTGGACATTTATTTTGCAAAATACATGATTAATAAATTAAATGGGTATTTTTTGAAATATTTGGTTTAATGTATTAATCTTGGTATTACACTTTAATTAATTGGACTTTAATGTTTGGAATATTAAAATTTAATTAATGGGCTTAATTGGTGCATTGGGCTTTTAATATTGTATTTGGGCATAATGGGCTTGGTTGGACCAAGTAGATTTGGGCCAAAAGGATTGGATCCAATTTGGGCCTAAATCACTCCATTAAGTCCAAATATAATATAATGGGCTTTAATAATTTAATTGGGCCTTATGGGCTTAAATTGGTTTTATGGCTTTTAGGGTGATTCCTTATTTGGGCTTGGTAATTGGGTTTGACCCACATTGACCAAAGCCCAAGCCTTAATAAATCAATTCAAAGCCCATTTGACTTGAATTAAATTAAACATTGGATGTTAGTTGGGCTTTGAGACCCAATAGAATTAGATTTAGAATCTAAGTCTTTAAAGCACATTAAAAGTGTAAACATTTAATTTGGAATTAAATAATTGAATTAGTATTGAATACGAATTAAATCAGATTTAATTAGTAGTTCGATATAATTCGCGAATTCGTACCTTATGTACTTATTCTCAATCGAGTAGGACTCGCGCAAAATCAAACCGTTGTTTGAACATTGGATGATCACTTAAACAAAGACTAATTAATTGGATTAGATTGGTTGTAGAAGCATGTCTTGTTTGAATATATATGTATGTGATGAATGAATAGTGTATATCGGATGGATATTAGAAGGGAAAGGGTAATTTTAGAAATTATTGTAAATTTGGAATTTATAAATTGGACCTGCGTGTCCAGCCTTATCTCTTTATCTCTTTGTATTCTCTTCTCACCTAATTCCCCTCAATGTAAATGAGGTTTCTCTTATTGTATTATGTAATTGGGTAGTAGTAGAATAGTGCTAGCGGGGAGAGGAAAGGGAGTGATTTGTTCTAGGAACAAGTTGTTTATATATCCATCCGCATATCACTATTAATTTACTTTACGCGCTTTATGATGTTTTAGAAGCATGCTTAAGGGTGTATGATGATGAGACCTAACAAAGATAAATAAATTGGTTGCCAATTACGCGAAAATCCCTCAATTTATATTAAGCGAATATCCTTCCATTGATGGTTCTTGTTCAAGATCCGAAGTTGGCATTGGTTTGTTTTTTACCAAAGTCAAGACCTTTGTCAATCAAGGATGTACTTGAATCATGAGAGTTTTGTTGCATATCGGTGTCTTGTCCAAATCGTGATTTTTATTGGCCAAAGTCAAGTCACTTTTTGTCCAATGACATTGATTACGAAACTTTCCTCGTCAATGGGTCCCGCTTAACTGGAATCATTAGGTTTGTTTTTGGCCAAAGCCAAGGCCTAGATGATTCGGAGGATAGGGTTAGGAAAATGTATTGGATACATTGACATTATACATGTTTCGGACTTGGATGTCCACCTAACCGGATCTAGGAATTGGATGAGATCCAATTGATCATGGAGATCTACCTAAGTTAAATAGCATACAATTTTTATTGGCCAAAGTCAAGGTTGTGTGTTATTTAATGGGATCCTAGCCCACTAGGAAATTCGATTTCCCGAGTCCTCTACAGAGGGTTAGAGACTTGAAGAAAATAGTGGGAGGCTATTATTGAATTTGCAATTTCGTTCAGATAATTAGCCTTACTCGTCTTTCAAAATTATTTCGTCAATATTTTAATAATTAGTTGGACTAATATATTGTTATTTTACTTGTAACAGTTTGACTGTACCCATAACATCGTTGACTTTATAGTTGGACTATAGTTGTCAAGATGACTGGCAAAGGTAATATCCGCGACATAATCATGGGCGATAATGTCTTCAAAGGGACAAACTTTGCCGACTGGGAAATGAACCTCAAGATAGTGCTTGGGGCTGAGAGGGTACTGTATACTATTCAGAGGCCTCTCCCGCCTAAACCCACTGAGCCACTGGAGCTAGAGTTATGGAAGACTCATAGTGACGATTGTGACCAAGCTCAGTCAGTTATGCTAGCTGCAATGACCCAGCATTTCAGACGCCAAAACAGGGACTTGGATCCCTATAACATGATGGCAAGATTGCGTGATCTTCACCGCACTAACAAGCGGATGAAGAGGTACGAGCTAGTAAGGAAACTCTTCCGCTCCCGGATGACAGACGGCGCATCAGTTGAGGCCCACGGGACTCAAATGATCGCTGACATAGATGAGTTAGCCATATGGGCATTGTCTTGGAGGCAGAGCTGACGATTGATATGATATTACAATCGCTGCCCGATACTTGGAAACAAATCATCGTCAACTATAAGTTGATGGATACTGACGACACTCTCGGAGAGTTGTTGTCCGTGTTGAAGGAGTCCGAAAGGGAACTCCTAAAGGGGAGCAAGCGCGAGGCGCATTTTGCATCGACCTCTCATGCGCCAAGGGCTGGGCCCAAGGCAATTGGAGGTGCGAGGAAGAAGAATTTCAAGAAGAAGGGCAAAGGCAAGTTGACAGTGGCTTCTAGGAAGCCAAAGGACAAATCTCGCGACATCTGCCTCAACTGCGGCAAGAGGGGTCACTGGAAACGTGACTGCCGAATGAGCAATGGGCAGAGGGAGGATATCAAGGCTAGCAAGGCTATCGCCTCTGGTATGTTTGTCATTGAGATAAATATGAATACTTCTAGTTTTAAAAATTGGATTTTTGATTCTGGTTGTGGTGCTCATATTTGTACTGATGTGCAGGATCTGCATGATAGCAGGGTGCTGGCATCGGGGGAGATGGATCTACGGGTCGGAAACGGAACACCAGTTGCTGTTTTGGCCGTAGGGACTTTTGTTTTAGAACTGCCCTCAGGGCATGTACTTAAACTTTTGAACTGTTATTTTGTACCTAGTTTAACTAGGAATATTATATCTGTATCCTTGTTAACCCAGCAGGGTTACACTTTTGTATTCAGAAACACCGTGTTTATTTATATAAAAGTGATACAGAAATTTGCACAGCTGTTGCAAATAACGGTCTTTATATTTTGAATATAAATGAATCTCCTAAAATGACAAACAAAAGGCTCAAAAGGAGTAATCTAAAAGATGAAGCTTACATGTGGCATTGTCGTCTAGGACACATCAACAAGACTCGCATATCCACACTTTCAAAGAGTGGGTACTTGGACGAATTTGATCCCAATTCATATGACGTCTGCGAATCTTGTCTTTTAGGCAAAATGCCTAAATCACCTTTTAGCGGTAAAGGTGAACGTGCCACAGAACTGTTGGCTCTCGTTCATACTGACGTATGCGGGCCCATGTCTAGCCAGGCTAGAGGTGGATTTCACTACTTCGTAACCTTTACAGATGATGCATCTCGTTACGGTTATGTGTATCTTATGAGACACAAGTCGGAAACTTTTGAGAAATTCAAAGAGTTTCGACACGAAGTGGAGAAACAAACAGGGAAGAGTATTAAGACATTACGGTCAGACCGTGGTGGCGAATACTTAAGTTATGAGTTTCAAGATTACTTGAAAGAATATGGTATTCTTTCACAGTGGACTCCTCCTGGAACACCGCAATTAAACGGTGTGTCCGAACGAAGAAACCGCACCTTGTTGGACATGGTAAGGTCAATGATGAGTCGCACTGAGCTACCAATATCCTTCTGGGGATACGCATTAAACAGTGCTATACTTATTTTGAATAAGGTACCGTCGAAGTCTGTTGAACAGACTCCATATGAGATATGGACAGGAAGGAAACCAGGTTTCTCTTTCCTGAAGATTTGGGGATGCTGGGCATATGTTAAACGTTTGGAAGGTACCAAACTTGAACCCAAATCTGATAAATGCCTTTTCGTAGGATATCCTAGGGAAACCAAAGGATATTACTTCTATCACCCGCAAGAGAACAAAGTATTTGTTGCTCTACATGCATTTTTCCTTGAGAAGGATTTTATAAATGCAGTGGTAAGTGGGAGGAAAGTAGAACTCGATGAAGATCGTAGTGATACTGTTCCTGGCAATGAATCAACGACGGAACAAGAACAGACCGTCCGGGATGAGTCTGTACCACAAACTTCACATACACAAGGACCGCGTAGGTCGGAGAGAGTCAGAACAGTACCTGAGAGGTATGGGTTCCTGATCTCACCTCATGTAGATATTAATCTTATTGAGGATAATGAGCCGGCTACGTATGAGGAAGCGATACGAAATATCGATTCCGCTTTATGGCAAGAAGCCATGAAGTCCGAGATGGATTCCATGTACGCCAACCAAGTTTGGACACTGGTTGATGCACCAGAAGGCGTAAAGCCTATTGGATGCAGATGGATCTTCAAGAAGAAGACCGACATGGATGGCAACGCATACAAACGTACAAAGCTAGGCTTGTAGCGAAGGGGTATCGTCAACAATACGGTATTGATTATGACGAAACCTTCTCACCCGTTGCCATGATTAAATCCATTCGGATAATGCTTGCAATAGCTGCATATTTCGACTTCGAGATATGGCAGATGGACGTTAAGACCGCTTTCCTTAACGGAAACCTTTTGGAGGATGTTTATATGCAACAGCCTGACGGTTTTATCGTGCCAAGACTTGCAAACAAGGTTTGTAAGTTAAATCGATCCATTTATGGATTGAAGCAAGCATCACGGTCATGGAATCAGCGTTTTGATGAGATCATAAAGAATATGATTTCGTGCAAAACGCAGATGACCCTTGTGTATACAAGAAGGTTAGTGGGAGAGCACTTACTTTTATTGTCCTTTATGTCGACGACGTATTGCTTATAGGCAATGACATTCCCATGCTAACGTCGGTGAAAGCTTGGCTTTCATTAAAATTCTCCATGAAAGATCTGGGAGAAGCAGCCTTTATTCTTGGAATAAAGATCTACCGGGATAGATCTAGAAAGCTGCTTGGACTCTCCCAGAGTACATACATTGATAAAGTGTTGAAGCGATTCAACATGGAACAATCCAAGAGGGGATTGGTTCCAATGGTACGTGGTACCTCTCTGTCTAAGGACATGTGTCCTAAGACTCAGGAAGAGAGAGACAACATGAGTCGGATACCGTTCGCCTCGGCAGTCGGATCGATCATGTATGCCATGATATGTACACGACCTGATGTCTCATATGCTTTGAGCATGTGTAGTCGCTATCAGGCCGATCCAGGTGAAGGTCACTGGATAGCAGTTAAGAATATCCTTAAGTATCTTAAACGAACTAAGGATGCTTTCTTAATATATGGAGGTGGAGAACTTGCGGTATCTGGGTATACCGATGCAAGTTTCCAAACCGACAAGGATGACTACAGGTCACAATCCGGGTACATTTTTTGTTTGAATAACGGAGCAGTGAGCTGGAAATCTTCAAGCAAGATACTGTTGTGCCGATTCAACAACAGAAGCGGAGTACATCGCTGCATCTGAAGCAGCAAAGGAGGCAGTTTGGATCCGAAAGTTCCTAATCGGATTAGGAGTAGTTCCGTTAGCAGCAGAGCCCGTTCCATTGTATTGTGACAATAACGGGGCTATAGCGCAGGCTAAGGAACCAAGGTCTCATCAACGGTCCAAGCATGTTCTTCGACGTTACCATCTGATTCGGGAGATTATACATCGTGGCGATGTAAAGGTCGAGAAGGTCACATCAGATGATAACATTGCAGATCCGCTGACGAAGGCTGTTCTTCAGCAAGTTTTTGAACGACACATACATAGTTCGGGTATTAGATGCTTGAGTGACTGGCTATAGGCCAAGTGGGAGATTGTTAGACATTATGTCCCATAGCGTCACTGTTTGTAAATGATATTGTATTATTGTACAAAATTAACTATGTGATAATGAAATTGCCTTTTGCCGTTTTGTAATGTTATTTACTTTGATATATAAATGGCGAAAGTCCATATGATTAGTACCTGGATTGAGATGATATGAGACAGTATCAATCCATAAAGGTTTAATCATTAAATATCCCTAGTCGTAGTATTATCGAGATCGACATCGATAATGCGGAATAGACTAGTATTGCGCTTGTGCACGTTGTGAGGGCACAACGGCATAGTTCTCATATATTTAAGTATTGGATACTTATGCAAGTGCGATAGGAGGTTGTGTTTTTACCGATGGTACGGAAAACAGCTTCGCTCTGGATAGACCCCCGCGGAATCCCATTGGTAGTATGTCTTGTGTCTATGGGAGGCCGCATCAGGGTAGGTGTATATGGTCTTAACCTGAGACTTACATCGCTAGTACTTGCGACAATCGGTAAACTTTGGTTTTGGTGGTTGGGGGACCTTAACCGGTTCTGTGTACACCTCTTCTGGGTTTATCGAGAATCGTAGTGTACTGGATGTGATGTCAAGATGGAAGTATCGCTTCAGACATATGGAGGTGATGATCACGCAGGGCACAGAACTAGTACTCTATAAAAGGTTGCAACCGTCGGGACAATATGACCAGGTCAGGATTGTCCGATTTAAAGAGACTAGTTGCTTGATGTCCGATATATGTTTCGTACGGGGCAGACACATCTCCAGCCCCAGGCCTAGCATGTGATCATCCGATACTGGATGGATCGATGTACGCAATACTACGGTATACTACGCTTGATATAGATCTTATATTCCTATAAGAATATTTCTGGAGAATTGGGTAGGCATGGCGCTTTGCTAGAAGCCAACCTTGTCTTGTGAATCGGTAAAGACGTAGTACGAGGTACGTACGTGTTCGGATTATCCGACGACCGTATTTACTGCCCACAATATCCGGAGATCTCTTGGGTCGCTTCCTGAAGATTCACCTATGATATTTGATTCGAACTTAATTAATCTTGGATTAATTGCGGAGAAACTTTATCTCGGATAAAGTGCCTTATTTAGAGAGAGAGAACGATTAATTTGGAATTAATCGATAAAATTATTATATTCGATATAATAATCGAAATTCGATTTCGACGCGAAATTAAAATTAGATTTTAATTCGGGCATACGAGTTAATTTAGAATTAATTCGTTAGCGACGTAAATAATAATTTCGCCAGGCGCATTATTTATTTAAATTCGGTTTAATTAATTAACGTCGCGACGTAAGCTCGGTATTTCGGAAATATCGAACCCGAACGCGTGAGTGGACGTGGGCCCACTTTCATTGGGAAACGTGTGGGGCCCACATGACACATGTCATTATATGCATTATTTTATTGATGATGCATTGCATGGTGATAGTGTATTACACTCAAATGTTTTGCATGGAATTTGAGTGTTTGACACTCTAAGCATTTGCATGGTTTGTGTCATAGATTTATTATTATTTAATAATATTATGGCATAAATATAAATTGATTTTTGGTATCAAAAATCAATTAAGAAAATCCTCTCTTCTCCTCTTTACTTGACCGAAAACTGCATGCAGTTTTGGTCTTCATCTTCTTCAATTTGGTTGCCAAAAGCTTGAAGAAAAGGTTGATGTTTGGAACATGCAAGGCTAGCACCTTCAAGGGATCAAAAGAGGTGATAGGGAAACCATCATAGAGCAAGGAATACACAAAGCTTGGAGCTTCCTTCTCTTCTTCCTCCTCTTGGCCGAATCTTCCAACACTTGGAGCTTCCACCATTTGATCATCTTCTTCATCACATAGCTTTGTAAGTATGATTCCGCCATGCTTCAAATCTTTTATATATATTCAAAATAGTATTTCATATGCTTAATCTTTGTTTGGGACATATTATAGAAACCAACAACCGCACAAACAGTTTACAAAAGTAAAAAGGTGGTGGAAACTAATGCACACAAAAGCAAAAAAATAAGAGAAAAGAGAATAACGAAGTTAGTGACTAATCATCTGAACTTCTACTTCCCAAGTCACTAGTTGTTTTCTTTCTTTCTAAATTCCAAATAAGTAAATTTCTCCGATTATATTTTACGCATTCTCCCATATACAAAGCCACAAATATGAAATAACAACTCATTTTTTCACTCATTTTTTTCCCACACAACAGTCACAAGTGCAGTTGATAAGAGAGTAAACTTTTGTCCTAAAGGTTATCAGTATTATTCAGACCTTTTGCACAGTGGCAAAATAATTTTCCTCATTTTTCTATTTTTTTCTTTGATTTTTGTGATTTTTTTTTGTTTTATTTATATACTATACTTCTATCTATGTAGCGAGTGTTGGGTCGGTGGCTCCCAAACCAGTTGGCTTTAGGCACCAGGTGTTAGACACCCCTACGGACTTAATTCTCTAATGAATCAGACTTTCAAATATATATAATTTTGCATGATTCTTTGATCCATGAGCGAGCTGGGGCCAGTGACTCCCAACCAGTTGTCTTTTAGGGCACTAAGTGTTGAAACAAACCCTTACAGACTTAATAACTCGGATCTCATATATATATTTTTTTTACTCATTACATTTTTTTTTTTTTTTTCAGATGCTTCTTCAATTAAACTAGAGCACTGATATATTACATACTTTTTCAATTACAATTACAGCTTATGTCCGTATGTTCCATGCATGTTGATAATACCTGCCAATTCAGCATATGAAGATCTATTTTAGTCAATTTTATGGAGAATTTACAAATTAAATAATTCAAAAGGAAATAAAAAAAATTAACTTGTTCGAAAATGGGTTGAAATACGTATCAGGAATGGGAACTCATTACACAGCTATCTCTCACCAATTTCACCTTTTTAGTCAAAATAAAAATAAAAACGCAAAAAAAAAAATTTGTAATTTTGAAAAGTTTTCAATTTTTTTGTATTTTTCGAAAATTTTTGGACTAGAAATTAAAAACAAGATACTGATCAAATAATTCCCTCCCCAAACCTAAATGAGACATTGTCCCCAATGTCTTAAACAGTAGAAGAAGAGTTTAGATGATAGACCTAGTTAACTAAAATTCTACACGAAGAGTTAAAGGTTCAGATCCAGATTAATCCGACGCCTCTTACCAAGATCATCCTCGGACCAATTTATCTTTGAAAGGATAGGGTCAATTTATGGTTCATAGGCTAAGATTTGGTCAATTAGATCTGAAGCAGTTCTGGCAGGAAAGATTAGTTCTTTTAAAGGTTTTGACACGAACCCATTTTCCGGGCATCATCAAGAAACAACAAAGAAAATCATAAAATCCTTCAACGTTATACAGTCCAAGTGGTTTCTGGTGTATGTTCAGGTTCGCCCAGATAACACTGTAAATATTTCCTCCAATTTACCCAAGCCACCTGGCAAAGCAAAAAAAAACATCAGCACGGTTAATCATTTCTACCAATCGTTCAGACATACCTGGCACGATCAGTTCCTCTCAGTTTGATGGTCCAATAAGATTTGCTTCTGCCAAGGGTTTTGGGATGATTCCCAAAATGTGATGCCTCCCTCATGTAAAGCTTTTGAAAGGATCCCATAAGTCCAAGATTGCCTCCGCCATATACTAAGTGCATATTCCTTGCAGCTAAGACTCGACCCAATTCATGTGCTGTATCTACGTATTGTGGCTTAACACCAAAACTAGTACCGCAAAACACAAAGAAGTTTTCAACTCGTCTTCTTGAAGTGGCTTCCATTTTTTACTCTGGATGTCTTCAAAAGTGCAATGATGAGTTGAAGTTATAACACCTGAAAAGGGTGAATAAAATAATAGCACTAGTACCTGCCAAATGACAATTATTACTTAATAGTAACATAAATCGTGACAGTAAAAAAGGTCTGGATCCTGTGGAGAAAATAAAAGAAACAACAAAACAAATCACAATTATTAGGAAAAGATAAAGAGATATAATATGTACAAGAAATGTAGCGCTTGATTGACGTCTATGCATCAGGGACAAGCTTCCCATCTAATTTTCTTATAAATTGGCAAACAGGGTCTTTTTGAGTCAGATTCCTGAGACTTAACTGTTGTCTTTCTTTTTGGATTGTGCATATAACACACGTATTCGTGATACACACATCCACTGGGATACGTCTCAAGAGTTTTAGATATATCATCTAAATACTCCTTACTCAAGCCATCCCTAATGAAATTAATCTTATCTTCGCGGTTATCAGACACCAAACCTAAATAACGAAAACGAGTATTACAAAACATACGAACAAATTTATAACAAACACACATTTTTTTGGCTCTTCTCTTTTTAGCATATGTGCTTCTTCCTAAACCAGGTAGATGTGAAATAAGATAATCAGAGGACTCACCTACCAATCGGACTCTTACTTCAATAATCCAACAAATATCAGTAGGAATACCTTTGGTCATCAACAGTCTCATCCATTCCAAGCGAGCTTTGTAAACTTTCATCAGAGATTTTTGAGGGAGAGAAGGAAATTGCTTGTGAAGATTTGCGAGAACTTCTTCCATCCTGAAATGAATTAACCTGCGAAAACTAAACACACAAAAGAAATCACACAAAATCACACTATATACACAATATATGGGTTGCCTCCTG